>JASDQU010150017.1:11649-35359 GCA_032191745.1 Picea mariana | reverse complement strand
AGAAGCATCTAGAGGAAGATCCTTCTAGAAGCGGAAGCTTCTATTAGGTCTTCTTACATCTGCCTTATTCTATTTTATTGAAAGGTCTTATTAATACTGACCTTTATTACATCCAAATACATTGATCTACCTATGTGCGGGTTAGGACCTTAACATGTTGGTTACGAGGTAGTAATCCCATCGTTTCCCATCTCAAAAAAAAAATTATCTTGTTTAAATTTTTTCTTCTGCTATCACATGGCTTCCCTATTGATTGAAGCCTCTTAAGCACTCAACACACCCTAAAAGACTTATAAATTTTTGTCACTTTTTGGGTACCACTTGTTTTCTTCATTGTCTGACTCGATTTCACTTTGGGAAATGGTTTACCTTTGTTTTGTTTTCATGTCTCTTCTCGCCTAGACATGTTTGTCTAAACTTGAAACCTCATGTCTAAAAAGAGCCTTGATGCCTGAATTAAGAATTGACAGCTAAATATTGCACCTAAGGTGCTCATGTTCTACGTCAAAAATAGTTCAAGTAAAATAACCACACAAAAACAATAGTTGTCGAGCATCGATCCTCATTGGCACTGGGAAAATACAAGAAAGACACGCATCAACAAAGGACTTAAAGAAACCATTGATAGTTGATGCTCGATGCGCTTTATAGGGATCGGGGAAATCCAGAAAGGTTACAACAATAATTTTTTACCACGATAAAATTATCACCAATCATCGATCCCCGATGCATTTTCGGCATCAGGACTTTTCTAAGAGAGATGATCTAAGAGCACTTGGGTAAGTTTATCATTGATCGCCGATCCTTGACACTTTTCGGCATCGACAAGATAGGATTAGGTTGTAGAATGTATGTCTTAAATAATGCCCCACCTCCGATTAACATGATAAAATGAATTCATTGGTCTCAAATACCACATTTATTTACCACATAAGGGGTGCCATACGACCTAGTTTTATCCCGAGTTATTTTTAGATTCCATGAGTCCTAGTCATGCCCCTAGGAAAGTTGTCCATGTCATCTCTATACGGAAAGATCGATCGGTGTTGGATATTTTGCGAGAATATATCAATGAAAATGTTTGAAGCACAATCCTGACTCGAGATCCAACAACTAGACTAGCGAAACAATGGGATGTTTGACGCATAATATATGATCATATTTGGAAATTTAATAGACCAGTTAATGCTCAATCTCGCATCATTTAATGCTCAATCCCGCATTAGTTGCTACATCATGAGATGATTAGACAACAACATTTTGAAATCACCGATAGACCGCATTACCACCCGCTCCTGCGCTATCTACCCATGATAAATTTAAGTTTAAACATCTCTGAATATCTGGCAACAGATTTGATGAAATTACACTCATAAGCTGAATTGAATGGATGATGTAACAAGGTAACATCATCCCTATTTAAATATATGGAATGGTTTTGAACTAATTCATTATGTGTGTAAGTTGAATTCCATATCATCTGAAGGAGAAAAGCGAGCATCTAAGGACAATACTGACCCTTTGATGATCAAAACCAGGTTTAACAAGCTTCAGAGGTAAGATTCTGCTGAGAAATCCAACCACCAGACACTTTCCAAGAGCACCAAAGCTGAAAGAAGATGAGATAGGAGAAGGTTCTTCTCTGAGGACCGTGAGGCAGTTGGAGTATGCTCCTAGGGTGGAGCCTTTCATCAAAACATGAACAAAGAATTTTTTTTTCCATTCCCCATCCTTTGGTGATACTGAAGCAAGAACTGTATCCAAAGTAATGCTTCCATAATGGGGAATATTTTTAACATAATTAGCTGATAATAGTACCCATAATTTATCCCACACAACGACCAAGACGTGAGGGTGCTCGATGTCCAGGTGTTCCTGAACATATGGTGGTTGTATCTACACATGGTGGCAAGGAAAACCTTGGTTTTCCCCTGCATAGAGGTTTTGAAATAGCTCATCAACCATACGGATGGACATAAGTGTTTGATCAATGATGATTATGGCATATGTGTCAGATTTTTCCTCCCGATAGAAGTCCATAAATACTACAAGCTCAGGGACCCACAAGAGCGGATCAACACAGACTTCGTGGTGAAGTTCTATAAATTCCATGACACCAGCGAGTTGATGGCCTCATGGTGAAGGGAGGAAATTAATTTCACTAACCAGAGAAATGATTTGTATGGAACAATCAACCTAAGGGATCCATACATCTATTTGATGTCTCTCATCTCTCGGTTATATGGAGAAAAGGACTGCTTTAAGTTTTCAGAAGCATGGATTCCTTTGGCATACATAGTGGCGATCGTTGATACCAGCTTCAACCGGGGATAGATAATCTCAAAAAAATTAAGCATATGTGTATAGAAGGATGAGATATCGAAGGAAGGGGAGGCACCCACTTTCTACATGGCCTCGTACCTACTCGATGTCATGTGCACAAGGAACGTCTTTGTCGACATGAATCTAAGATTTCATGTTGCAGGTATCCTAGATCACATCTACTTTAGCATACTATGGGAGAACAGGTACAAAAAATATTACGAACTCACCTACGATGAATTCATCACTCACATTCATTTTATTATTTTTAAGAAGGAATTCCCAAGACTATCTATGACAACCAAGAAAATTATAGCCAAGGTAGGCCATTGTTATTTAGACAAACACTCTACCTACATCAAGGTGTTCGGAGCCATCGAAACACAACATTTCCAACCTGCTCATGTCCCAGACCGACTCCTTGTGGGAGAAATATGTTATCAGACCATCCTGTAGGGCCATAACCCCACATTGGTCAAAGACAAGAAATGAGCTTTCAGACCCTATGGTTTTCATATAGGGTTCTATCCAATGAAGAATACTACTCAATACAAACAAGAGGAGCTTAACGAAATGGAATTTAGATTCCAGATAGGCTGATTCCACAAGCACAATTGTAAAGTCCTACTCCTCCAACATGCTTCGCAAGTATCATCCTGCTAGTCATATCTGCATGATAATTTTGAGGATGAAATTTTCATAGAGTGCGCCCAGGACTGGGATGAGGTGGTTCAGAGGATGGCCAAACCAAATATGACTAGGTTCAAGGCCATGAGTGTGGGTGAACAAGTGGAAATGATAGAGCAATCGGCCCAAGAGACCCTAAGGGCCAGGGAAGAAATCATAGCAGCAAAGACAACAGAGGCATAGAGAAGGGGATTACTCTTGATACAAGGGGCACAGCGGATCATTTATTGGTTTAAAAATGACCCCGATATGATATAAATGATGAGGATCCTGGCTGATTACCCAGTCAAAATTCGAGGAGAACCAAGTGGCCCAGAGCCGATATAGATTGAAGAAACCACTGGGTCAGAATACCCTACAGCTTCACCACCACAGGTCATATCACCATGGGAGGCTTCGGTTCAACTCGAGATATCAAATACATCAATAAGAACAATTATACCAAACCCATTGTTCTATTTAATAACCATCTATGACGATGAGGAGAGTTTAGAGGTGTCCCTAGTCACTTCGGTGCAAATTACAGAGGAGAAAGAACCTGAGAGATCATCCACCTGGGGTCCCAATGCTCCAAGTAAGAGTCGTCCACAAAAAGAGCATGATGTATAAAGTTCCTTAGACCTTGAGCCACTTGACATACCAGGAACCCCAATGGATAGCTTGAGGGATGAGCTAGAATTAAGCGAAGAAGGAGAATAAATTCCACAATAGGAAATCGACATCTCAACAGTTAATTACTAAGTTATTACTGAACCTGCCCCTGATTCCTCAATTTTGGCCAGCACCCTACCACCCGATGAGAAATAACCATAGGTCAAGCCATTGGGACATACAAAAGAGGCTCAGGAACCCAGTCTTGAACAGATATATATTGAAGAAACCACCGGGTCAGAATACCCTACAGCTTCACCACCACAGGTCATATCACCATGGGAGGCTTCGGTTCAACTAGAGATATCAAATACATCAAGAAGAACAATTATATCAAACCCATTGTTCTATTTAATAACCATCTATGACGATGAGGAGAGCTTAGAGGTGTCCCTGGTCACTTCGGTGCAAATTACAGAGGAGAAAGAACCTGAGAGACCATCCACCTGGGGTCCCAATTCTCCAAGTCAGAGTCGTCCACAAGAAGAGCATGATGTATAAAGTTCCTTAGACCTTGAGCCACTTGACATACCAGGAACCCCAATGGATAGCTTGAGGGATGAGCTAGAATTGAGATAAGAAGGAGAATAAATTCCACAATAGGAAATCGACATCTCAACAGTTAATTACCAAGTTAGTACTGAACCTGCCCCTGATTCCTCAATTTTGGCCAGCACCCTACCACCCGATGAGAAATAACCATAGGTCGAGCCATTGGGACATACAAAAGAGGCTCAGGAACCCAGTCTTGAACAGATATACACTGTCGGAGCCTAGGAAACATGCATACTTGGGGAGAATAAAAAATCCCCAAACCTGTTGATGAGGTCGTTGATATACAAGAAATCAACTATGACTAAAAGAGGAAAGCCATCATTAAGAGAACCATAATTAAAAGGAGGCCTACTTTGGACAATTTGATCCTCATCACCACAAAGGAGAAATTGATTAGCAGAGAGAATGTCAAAACATCTTAACTTATTGGCACAAGGATGGAGATCACAGATGCCAGCCTGGATAGAGCAAGGAAAGATGAAGAGAAGCTCGCCACTTTTCTAAAGGAGTTGGAGCATGTGCACCATCTGGAGAAATACGATCACGAATCCACACAGGCCACGATAGTTTTGAGAATTGAATTCCAGGATGCCTATAACAAATTCACAAATGAGCGACACATTTTTACTACAAGGATAGCTTACTTCCAAAAAGACACTCTTATGGTGCTAACAACCTACAAAGATGTCTAAATATGGTATGAGAAGGCCCACCAAGAAGTGGAATAACTGATTATATCAACGCGGTTTAAAAGGGTTGAGAGGCTGAAGAGCATGACATTCGAGTGTTGAGGGACAACATCATAGATGAGATAATGAAAGCGACTGAATACTCGATGAAAATGGCCCAAGAACCTCGGTGAGAGATTCAAGAGAAATGGGCCAATTGCAAAAGAATATGTTTCAATATTAATCCGGAGATGAAAGACATCGGTCTCCCAGTATTCAGCTCACCTGAGGACTTTGTCGACTTGCATTACATAGTCAAACAACATGTAGAATAAGACTTGGCATGGAATGCAGAGATAGAAAAGGCGGCAAACATGGCACCAAGACAAGTACAATAGTTCATGAAGCACCCAATCAAGACTCTAACAATATTACAATAGTTAAGGTTCAAAATAGTCAAGTATCGAGCATGTTCAATAGAAGTAAAGGACATAATTTTGTCTTTGATGGACCAACACATATTCCCATATCCCAACACATGTGAGGAACTCTTTTTTCAATGGTCATATTATGAGAAGATTCATCCACTTCAGTGAAACCATTCGATGACTCTTAGAAGACATAGAGATGGAAGCACCACGTGGTGATGTTTTCTTTTTCTTAGCTTGCACTTTTGATAGCTATTTTTAGTTAATGATTTGTTATAAATAAGAGGATCAAACTTTTAGAAAGGGTTGATCATTTTGGTAAAGGCCCTCATTTTTGGAATTGTAAAGAACTACTTTGAAACTAACTTAATTGAGAAATGATGTTTAGTACCAGAGACAAAGTTATGTTTTCATCAAGGGAATCTGTGATTGGATCTAAGGAGAAACTACTTCTGAATTTGTTTCATTAATGAATGTTGTAATGAGTAAGAGTTTTTGAATCTATTGATAAGTTACTTGATTCAATGTTTTTTTTAGCTCTCGTCTCTAATGATGGAAAGAAAATCGTTGTGTTAATGTGTGATTAGTGATTAGGAATAAGGAAATTAATTTTCTTTCCATCATTTTATTGCATGTATGTTTTCTTTCGATAATTCTATCTTAGTCAATAATTAAAATACCAACAAGTTGATGTATTAGTACTAGGCTTGTCACTGGTGTGAAAATATTTGTTTGCATGCTTGAGAACGAGAGTTATCCCAATCTCATCCTTCTTCAACAATTAATGTTTCCCTTTTACCAGTTGTTTTATACCAGCACACATCTTTTTACCAGCCCCACCTAGTGAAAGAAAATACAAAAGAGAATGTTTAAATTGAAGAAGGAACTTTCATAAGAAGACACCTTGTCAATCACTACTTAAAGCCCATCGATTATTTGGTTGGATCAACAGATATGGAGAACCATTCCACTATCAAACGTTGTAGATTATAATTGGGCCTCGGTGGTGGGTTTGGTTCCTACTGCTGAGTTAAAGGGATTTAGGACCCCTCAACAGAATTGGCCCTAGAAGGAGGGTAGTAATCAATGAATGGCTAATAATATTTCTGATATAATATTTCACACAACCTGTAGATTCAAAACAGCCCACATGCATGGCTATTCATTCTCAAGAAATCGCACATACACTCAGTACTGCTAAAACGAGTAACTCACCCCAAAAAGAGGAACAAAAATTATTCCCTAAAATACCTTACTCTCTTCCCCATGAGGAGTTGAACCGGTTCAGAAGAATCACAAGAGATTACGCCTGATAAATTGGAGTGCTAACCCTAGCTCTGTTACCTCCCCATAGAAAACAAGTAAGCAGACCGGTAGTTGATATCCCCGACAAGGTTTTTTTTTACACGGTAGAAGACCTCATAGATTTGTCCCTTATAGAGATCGAACATCCCCTCAATATAATCCCTGAAACTCTAGCTGGTAACTTCTCTGAGCCTGATGATTTTGAATCCGACGAGGAAGGGTTTAACTCAGAACACTCATTTTCAGAGTCACACGACATGGAAGATAACAATGATCATAATGAATAAAGGGGAAACCCACATAAAAATAATCAACCTTGGTTTTCCAAAGATGCTCTGGCCATCCTCGGATGAGTACATAACCTTACTCGACATCCAGAAAAGTTGCTCCCTAAATTTGACCCTGAAACCTCAAGATTGCCTTAATATCATACTAAGAAGTTCATACTAGTGATTCGAATGATGAATGTCCAACATGAAGATGTAGTATGCATGATTTCCCCTTATACCTTTGAAAATTCATCCTCTACATGGTATTTTAACCTGTCGATAGGGTCCATAACTAGTTGGAAGAAGTTTCAAAAGGATTTTTTAGACAAATTTGTAGAAGAAACCACTACAGGAGCTTTGATGGATGACTTGTTCACCGCCACCATGAGTTTAAAGGATAAGGTTAAAGACTTCAATAAATGATTCACCACTATCCTAAAGAAATTCCAAACCAAAGCTAAACCCACTCAGGAGATGAAAATCGAAGGATATGCTAATTCTCTCCCTACTTCCATTTCCATGTTTGTAAAAAGGGATTCCAAAACAACACTAGATGAGAATTTTGAGGAAGCAAAAAAAATAGAATTCCAAATGAAGGAATGTAAATAAGACCAGGTCTCATTAGTCAAGAAGGAAGCTCAACCTCCACCCAGGAGAGAACTCATGTTGACCAAACCTCGAGGGAAATAAACAAAACAAGGTCCCAAAAAATTAAGTGGAGACATAGAATACTTACAGTGGATGATAAAGAAGTTGTCAAACAAAATCAAAAACATGAAAATAACTGTAGGGAAATGAAACCAAGGCCAAAGGCCCTATAAACCCCTTTTTAAAAGAAATCCATCATTCAAAGAAATTGAACCTCCCCTAGCCAGCTTAAACATTGACCTGGGAAATGTGGCATCCGACTCTTTCTGTACCTATCACCAACAGAAACATTCTAAAAGGCACTGCCCACAATGGGTGCATGCCATGAATTTGATGGCCAATCAATTTCTAGATGAGGTTTCCCTTATTGAACAATCAATCAACTTAGCTATGAATATTGTTGATCAGTAAGAATTTAACCCATCAGAAGAAACAACCATGCTTCTTTGGGACCCTAACCTGTCGATGCCTTCTGATGATCTATTTGAGGTTCAAGAACCACCCAGAGAGGTCTTGGTTGTGCAAACACAAAGTAGGGGTCATCCGGTCACAAACAAACTTACCATTACCCACACTTTGAGAGAAAAACAAACATCCAATCACCTGAAAGAATATTTTGTCTTTGAAAAAAATCCTATAAACATCCATACATCAGAATCGCCCAAGCTAGACTACAACATAGTAAAAGATTTGAAAAAATTGAAGGAAAATATATCGATCATGGACATGTGTAGAATCCCCCAACAAAAGGACTTTCTATTACAATATTTAAATTTAGTAGAAACTCCTATATGAAGCACTGACCAAGGAGAAAATCTAGTCCTCACATATCTAATAAATAAGACAACTGTAAACTCTTGCTCTGAAGATAAAAAGGGAAAGCCTTTTGTCCCAACATTCCTATTGACATTAGAAGTTTTGAACAAAAATCTCTATAATTGTTTGGTTGAATCAGGGGCATCCTCTAACGTTATGTCAGTATCTATCTGCAAGAAATTAAATGAAATCCCTCTCAAAAGTGATAAACATGTGATACAACTAGAGAGAATGCAAGCGAAAGTTATGGGAGAACTCAAGGATGTCATGATTAGAATGGTGGCACACCAAAAATTTGTGCAAGTGATTGATATCATTGTAGTAGATATACTAGAAGCTTATGGAATTCTACTTAGTTGACACTGGTCCAAGAAGTTGAATGGATACTTTAGCATAGATTGGGCTCACCTTTGGTTGCCATAGGGAAAGGTATATAAAACATACTTTCACCGACCTAGAAGCCCTCAACGAACCCTCTTCGGTGGATTTCCCCATGCTAGGAAAATATTCTTGCGACTCTGATTTTAGTAATTTTCACCTCTCTCATTTGATGTCTCTTCTTCTCAAAACTCCAAAATGAATTTTTAAGAAAATTTACCAATGACGATGGAAGAAATCCTCTTCTATTAAGAACCTCTATTGAAAACAACAGAGTAGATAAGAGGAAATGAGGAAATTGGTAGGCAAGGAGAAATGAATGCTTTTCACTCACAAGTTTGGACCTTGTACTTTGGTGGATCTAAATCGCAAGAAGGGTCAAGAGCGGGGTGTATCCTTATTGATCCAAAAGGAAAAAGAATTTTCCTATCCTGCAGACTAGAATTTGAATGCACTAATAACACCGTTGAGTATGAAGCCTTAGTGCAAGGGATAAATAAATACATAGAATTAAACGTTAAATAACTAAAGGTTTTCAAAGACTTTGAAATCATCGTTAGGCAAGTAAGGAACACTATACATTTCAAATCTCCCCACCTGAGGAATTATCAACATGAAGTGCATAGGCTAATAGAAAATTTTGAAGCTTTCAACATTACAACAATCCCCAAAATCAAGAACACTCTCTTTGATTCCCTAGCCACTACTTCCTCAAGACTATCCCCTCTAGAAGACTATGAATCCTCCTGGTTCACTGTGGAGATACTCTACAAGCCACCAGTGCCCAACAATATTTCTAATTGGAAGGTCCTTGAAGGAGATGAACAGATCATAAAAATTTTAACCAATCAAGAAAATTTTAAATATCTGGCTATTAACGATGAAATCTTTTAGGATAAACTACTAGAAACCAATCCCCATGTACAAAGAGCTGAAATAGATAAATTCACTTACAAACCAAGGTTTCACACAATAAGGAAAGGCGTATCCAATTTAGAGAACCTTTTTTACTTAAGGGAAAGATTTAAAGGGTCATCGAACACAAAGATAGGGAGTTCTTATCCCATGTACGATACTATAAATCTAGGAACCCTGGAAAACCCTAAAAATATAAATCTAGGCAAGACAGTGTTTAAAGAAGAAACGAAAGACTATCTCAAACTTTTCAAAGAATATCAAGATGTTTTTTCATGGTACTACCGAGATCTAAAGACTTATGGTACTTGTATCATTCAACACACAATCCTGTTAAAACCCGGAGAAAAACCCTACCAACTGAATATCCAGAGGTTCCACCCATCTTTGGAACCACTCATGTGTCAAGAGTTAAATAAATTACTAGACGCTAAATTTATCTTTCAAGTTAAATAGTCTTCCTGGGTAGAAAATATGGTTTCGGTCAGGAAAACAATTGGGGAGATATTCCTATGTGTGGATTTCATAAAACTCAACAGAGCATCTGAAAAGAACAATTACCCAGTCCCATCGATGCAACAAATATTGCAGACCATGTCTGGTTCTGAGGTTTTTTCTCTGTTGGACGATTTTTCAGGTTATAACCATGTTCTAGTATCAGATGAAGACCAATTGAAAAATACCTTTCGAACCAAGTGGGGAACCTTTGTGTATAAACACATGCCCTTTGGGTTAATAAATGCAAGGGAAACCTTCCAAAGGGCCACAAACATGGCTTTTCATGGACCAATCAACAAATTTGTAGTAGTTTATTTGGATGAAGTAACTGTGTATTCAAAGAATAGAGAAGATCACATCCAACATCTAACCTAGATTTTGAAAAGATTTTTTTGAAACCATCAAACCCTTACAAAATATGATCCCCAAAGATGTTGAATTTAAGTGGGATGATGAACGAAAAAGTACTTTCAACAATATTAAGACTTCAATATCTCAATCTCCAGTGTTGCAAAGCCCCGACTTTAGCAAAGATTTTTTCCTCTACACTTTTTCCTCCGATCAATCGTTAGCTGCAGTATTGACTCAGAAGGATGATGAAAATAATGAGGCATCGATCTTATTTATGAGAACTAATCTCCAAGTGGACGAACTAAATTACTTTTCTATAGACAAACAAGCTTATGTGGTGTACAAGGAAGTAGAACACTTCAAATTTTACATCCTAAAAAACCACACCAAAGTTATTGTGCCTCATCCTATAGTCCGATCCCTATTCACTCAACATGATATGGGGGAAAGAAGAGGAAACTAGATAATAGTGGTCCAATAATTTGATCTAGATATAAAACCTGCCAAACTTGTTAAAGGACAAGGATTGTGTAAACTAACAGTTGAAGCCCAGGACGAAGTAAATGAAGACCACAAGTGGGAGAATGAATTGGACTTATGGTGTAGTGAAGCTTCATATGTCTCCCCAGGGCAGGAGTCTTGGTATGGGAAACTAACTTATCTCATACATCATGGGACTTGCCAAGAAAACCTAAACCCTAGGGGAAGGAGAGTTGTTAGGATAAAATTGGCACAATATCATCTCATAGAATTGGTCCTCTTCCACATTAATTATGATGGGGTATTTTTAAGATGTCTTGAGTGAGAATATGCATACAAGGTTCTGAAAGAGATCCATGATGGTCCTATAGGTGGACACTTTGTAGGGAATATCATCGCTCACAAAATACTGAGAGATGACTATCATTGGCCTACTCTATTAAGAGATGCTCACACATACGTCCTGAACTATAAAACTTGTCAAATGAGTGTGAGAAGGGAAAAGAGAGCAGTTGTCCCACTCCAACCTATGGCCATATCCATACCATTCGAGCAATGTGGGTTAGATATCATAGGAGAAATTACAACAATTTCTTTAAAACAACATAGATACATACTGACTTCCATAGACTATTTCATGAAATGGGCAAAGGCTTTCCCTATGAATCATGTAAATGAAAAGGTGGTGATCCAATTCATAGAACAATAACTGATCAAAGGTTTGGTATGCCTTCCATTCTTGTTTTTGATAATGCCGCTGATTTCTATTCCACCTTATTAACATAGTTCTCTCTAGATAAAGGAATCATAATCATATACTATACAAACTACTATCCATAGGGGAATGGAGTGGAAGAATCAACCAATAAGAAACTAGTGAAGATATTAAAAAAAAAATTTGCAGACAATCATAGGAATTGGCATAGTTCACTTCATAATGCCTTATGGGTCGATAGGGTAACACCCAAGGAAGATATAGGGAATTCCCCATACATTCTTGTATACAGACAAGAATCCATTCTCCCGAACGGGCTATATCTTTCATCTCTTCAACTTGCTTAGGGTTCTAGGGGACAACCCTCATCGGTTATTCAACAAATAATTTATACCCTCCTCTTGATGGAAGAAGAAATAGATAAAGAAAAAACAAAGTTCATTTCTCATCAACAGATAGTTAAAAGGTCATTTGAGAAGCATAAGGCCAAAGAGAATAATTTTGAAGTAGGAGACTTAGTCCTGAAATGGGACAGAGTGAATGAGACAAATGGAAAATATTCAAAGTTTGATAGTCTATGGCTCAGACCTTTTCAGATACACGAGAAAATTGGGGCAGGCGCATATCATTTGCAAAATCTGAGGGGGGAACCTGACACCCTCCCGGTGAATGGCCAATCCCTAAAACAATATTTCTCTTAAATATTTAAAAAAAAAAGTGTGTGTTTGCATGATATTTTATTTTAGGTAGGCTTATTGCGGAGTCCTTCATTTTTGTTTTCTTTTTGTATTATTTTTGTGCTTCAAAGATTGTGTTTGGCAAGGCATTGGTTGACCTCAATTCATATGGTATAGAAAAATCTATTCTTGATTTATGCTTACATAGAACACAAGAAATGCTTGGGGAATTACTGTTGTCTTGAAGGAGTACTATATCTAACCTTGAAAATAAACAACCTTGGCAAGTGACGAAGTTCCTACCTGGTGGTCTAGTAAAACCCAAAGGGAAATATGGTAATCCAGAAAGGACCACATGTGCCTCAAGACAGAGGTAGCAAAATTTCACTTTAAGCATCTCATTGTGCAAATAACATGTGTCCTCCTCTCCAACTCACTCAGGGAATTCTGTCAAAATAAAATAAATTATATCAAATGAGTGAAAAGTAGGAGAGGTTATGCAGTTAACTCCATCAGGGCTGTGGACACTCACTGGCACTGAAGCAAGATCTGTGATGTCGGGGTGACTACGTGGGGGATATGGAGGCTCGCTGGCAGCAAAGAAACACTGTAGCAAGTGAATGATGATAACTAAAAGGCATGGTTCTAGTGAATACTTTACTTGAATCTTTTCAAGAGAGGGCATGGGTCATGCTTAAAGGAAATAAAGGTGGAATAGATTTTGAAACCCCACAGGAAGGCCCAAATTCACCAACCGAGGAATTTGAAATGTAAGGATAGAAGAGGCTCTAATAATAATAATAAAAAATTAGCTAAGTTCTTAACCAACTTCTGCATCATCTAAGCCCAAGGAAGGAACACATATTTTTCTTTTTCCCAATAAGTATCGATTTGTTGAGCACTCAACACACCCTAAAATCCTGATCAAATTTTGTCACTTTTTGGGTACCACTTGTTTTCTTCATTGACTGACTCGATTTCACTTTGGGAAATGTTTTACCTTTGTTTTTTTTTCATGTCTCTTATCACCTAGTAAGGTTTTTATAAACTTGTGAAACCTCATGTCTAAAAATGCCTTGACACCTGAATTAAGAATCAACAGCTAAATACTGCACCTAACGCACTCAGGTTCAGGTTCAAAAAGAATTCAAGTAAGTAGAGGAACCACATGAAAACAACAGTCTTCGAGCGTTGAACCTCATTGGCATTGGTGGAAGGCAGTTCTGGTTTGCGTAAGTTATTTTCATAAAGGTTCGAGAGATAGCCGATCCCCATTGGCATCGGTGAAATATGATAAAGATATATGTTAACAAAGGACGTAAAGAAATTGTCAATATTCAATGCTCGATGTTCTTTATCGGGATCAGGGAAATCCATAAAGGTTACAACAATTATTTTTTACCATGATAACATTATCACCGATCGTCGATCCCCGATACATTTTCGGCATCGGGACTTTTTCGAGACAGTTGATCTGAGAGCACTTGGGTAAGTTTATCATTGATCTCTGATCCTTGACACTTTTCAACATAGACAAGTTAGGATTGGGTTGTAGAACGTATGGCTTAAAGAAGTCCCCGACTCTAATTAACATGAGAAAATGAAGTCACTAATCTCAAATGCCATGTGTCTTTACCACATAAGCGGGTCGTACGACCTAGTTTTATCCCGAGTTATTTTTAGATTCACTGATTCCTAGTCACGCCCCGAGTAATCTTTGCCACGTCAGCTCTGTACGACAAGATCGATCGGCTTTAGAGATTTTACAAGAATATATCAACGAAAATGTTTGAAGCACAATCCCAATCCCCGATCCAAAAACTAGACTAGGGAAATGATGGGATGTTTGTGGCATAAGATATGATCGAAATTGGACATTTAATAGACTAGTCAATGCCCGATCCCACATTAGTTGCTAGCTCTTGGGCCGATTCAACAACATCATTTTGAAATTGTTGATAGACCACATTACCACCCATTCCCATGTCGTTAACCCATGATGAATTTAAGTTTAAACATATCTAAATATATGGTGGAATATTTGATGAAATTACACTCATAACTCGAATTGAATGGCTAATGCGACAAGGTGAGTTCATCTCTATTTAAATCTATGGAACAGTTTTGAACTAATTCATTTTGCGCATAATTTTAATTACAGAGCATCTGATGGAGCAAAGAGAGCATCTCGGGACTATAATGACCCTTTGATTATCAAAACCAGGTTTAACAAGATTCATAGGTAAGATGCTGTCGAGAAAGCCAACCACCAGACGCTGTCCGAGAGCACCAAAAATGAAATAAGATGAAATAGGAAAATATTTTCCTCCAGGGACTGCGAGGCAGTTGGAGTATTCTCCTAGGGAAAAGCCTGTCATCAAAACATCAACAAAGAAATTTTATTCCCAACCCCCAGGCTTCGGTGATACTGAAGCAAGAAACGGATCCAAAGAAATTCTCCCATAGTGGGGGGATATTTTTAACAGAATTTGCCAAGAAGAATAGCCAGAACGTATCCCACACAATGACCCAAACGTGAGGGCATTCGATGACCAGGTGTTCCTGAACATTTGACGGTTGTATCTACACATGGTGGCAAGTAGAACCTCATTTCCCCCCTACATATAGGTTCTGAAATGGCCCATCGACCGTACAGATGGGCATAAGTTCATGATCAATGATGAGTGTTATCACCCCATAAATTATGGGAATCAACTGGTGACTAAGATATTATCTGTCTCTAGTATTTTTGTTGACAAATGATTTTTCATTCTGCAAATAAGAAAAAGAAAAAAATAAAAAAAATAAAAGAAAAGAAAAAAGAAAAGAAAAGAAAAATGAAAAAGAAAAAAAAGAAAAGAGGGCATAAAAGAATTGAAATAAAGCCCCATGCAATAATAGTAACTTGGCCATACCTTTCAAGCATGGCCAAGTTATTTTTAAATTTGATGTTGATAGGGTATTGAATGATTTGGCTAAACAGCTTAATCATAGCCAAAGTGTCTAGGTTAGATTAGTGAATAAATCTGATCAGACTGTCTAATCCTGGTCAGATAGCCCTAGGGTAGAGTAATTTCTTAACCCAACAGTTTAATCTGGGTTAATTGTCATAGGAAACTAGGTTAGAACATAGGTTAGTTGTTGTATTGTCCCATTCCAATAAAACCAGCTTAATGTCAAGATTGCACCATGTTCCAAATGTTTAAAAGATAGTTTGGTCGAAGCCCCTTGGTGGTGTCTATTTGAAAGTTAGAGAAAAATCCATAAAATGCAGTTATCCTAAGTTTTCCCCAGCACATGTGCTTTTCCACTCCCCATTTATGTTCCCTACACATTTCGACGGTCTAGATCATGGCGCTTAGATCTATGACACATAGAGCATTCCGGACCCTCCCGACCATGTTGTTTTTAACTGAGCGGGGGGGTCTTGAATCGGTAATAAAATTTGTGCACATTTGGACAGCCCAAGGATGGGCTCTTAAATCAATGGCCCAGATTAGATTCCATACCCCCCCGTTCGTTCTTCCTTTAATGGAGGGGGGCAGTCCGGAATGAGTGATAAATGGCGTGCTAAGATCTGCGGCTACGAAGAGGGCGCATAGATCAACGACCCTAAATGGATTTCAGACCCCCCCTGGTGATATGCTTTTAATCGAGAGGGGGGGGTCTGGAATGGTTTTCCCCTCTGGCGGGCCCCTTATCATGCATGGCGTCAATCTATTTGTCCCAAAGTCCCATCGCCACATGCTATCTGACAGCTCCCGTCACTTGTGGACGTCATCTTCCACTAGTTTCCACTTGTTCCACTTGTTCCAGAGTTATGGCCCATCCCATAATTGTTGTCGGTCCCCTAACCCCTTTCACTCATGACCAGCCTCTTATCGCAACTTTTTCCTCCAATCCCTAGCCGCCACATCACTTGTCTGTACGTTTCATCCACCGTCACCTGCCATCTCACCCTCAAGTGGCCCGTTGTCCATTTATTACTGGATAACCTATCCATTATCCAGCTGACCTGTCTCCTGCACCCAACCGACCCCATTTTTAAATAAAATTATTGTTTTCCCCCACTTTCGTTGTTCACTCGTCGAACCAAAAAAACTCATATCCAGCTCCTCTATTACATCCCGTCGCCTTCATCCATAGTCAGTCGACCCCACTAACTTCGTGTTTATTGCATGTATTGTTGTAGACATGGCGCCAAAGCCAGGACAAGCAAAAGGAGAGGATAATCCTTTTCTCTCGCCTCCTGTCGACCTGGAAAAGATCTTGTTGGTCAACAAAGACATATTGATCATAGATACCATATGTGACTTCGATTTTTCACATCTCTAGTCATGGCTCAGGGAGGTTTTCATGGACCAGAGCGATGAAATTGGACTCTGGGAGTCCAATTTACCCCTGTACCTCTTTCCCCATATCCATCATTTTCCCAAGTTTTCACTTAAATTCCAAGCTCACTATATTCCCTAACATAGAGCCATCATATCCTCATCCAGAGACACCATGTTCCTCATTACGCCTGAAGACATAGACCAGATGATGCAAATTCCCCGTGCCAACTCTGCGTCCCCTTTCAACCTAGAAATCCTTACAGAATTATATCAAAAGATGAATTTTCCTCAGAGAGCTCAAATATTCGAGCTTTTCCTTCCCACCTCTACTCAATTCCCTTCCACAAATCCCCCTTACCCGTCATCCATGTTCTCCACCAAGGGAAACCAGGTCATTTCCTCCCTTTGTGCTTTGTTAGGGTACTATTTCGACCAATGGGTAGATGATCCCATTCTGGGTTTTCTATCCATTTTCTCCAATGATGAAATTCCCACCACATAGTTTGATTTCAGTACCTTCTTGGCAGACAATATTCACAAACAGTTCATGAATTTTGGCACAGAAGGCATGTTCAGATACTCGTCTATATTGGCCTACATGTTCATTTTCTATCAAGCAGATAAATTTAGTTTTTCCATGCAGAGATGGATGCATATGGAATGCCTCAGCCAGTCATAGCATGGACCTCTTTGTTGAAGCATAAATCCACAGAGTATAGCTTCAAGGAATTTATCGATCTGTTCTACCACGCTGTGGTAAGCATGTTGAGCGGCAGGCCCGAGCCTTGAATAAACGACGAAGTCCAGAGAATCTTGCATCTCTCAGACAACACAAGATCGGGGATTGGTACCTTTATCAAAACCACACCGAGATCAGAGTATCCGGGTGTGAGTTGGCACCCTACAAGCTACCCAAATATGTGCCAGTAAGAATCTTTGCTTTAGAATACATAAGACAAATCATGAATTTAGATGATAGTCATTTCGTATCATTGAAGAAGAAGCAACAGCGTCGAATCAAGGGGCAGATTGGTTCCTTCATCTGCAACAGTCGAGGCGCCGGGGAAGAAGCTGACAGTATTTTGAAAGAAATGAAGTTCTTTATGAGCTTCCCATGGCACTATGATCCTCATGGGATCATCTCAGAAATGTGGGTGAAGAACAAAAATATCCCGTATGTACATGTGTCCAAGCCCGAGATTGAAAATTTTGCCAATCAGATAGTGTGGGTACCTGACACCTTGGTCAAAATGGAATAGTAGGTTCCCCTGACCACTATGCCAACAATGACCACACCAAAGGTCCCTAAGGAGAAAAGGCCTCGACAAGAATCATCTCCGCCTGTCACAGAGGTGTCGTCCGAAGAGTTCTAGTTGCACACTAAGAGGCCCAAGACAACCACAGTTCCCGGGCCTAGTGTGGAGAAAGAAGCCCCACCTACCACAGTAGTCAAGTCTATCATTCCTCCTTTCGACTCAAGTATATATAAGGACATCACCCCAGTAGTGCCTAAGAAATCCTCAGATTCCCCACTAGACACTCAGTCGGGCAAAACTGGGCCTAAGTTGAGAATTTTCGAGAAGTATGAGATGATTAAGAAAAGGAATCAGATCCTTACAATTAGTACTTATGCTCAATTTCAGAAGAAGAATTCAACTACGTAGCATAGGCTGTTGTCTACCTTTGAAACAGAAAAGGGCAGGATGCACATGGCCTTCCTCCAGGAACAAGTACCAGACCCCAAGGTAATTACATACTACAAGAGGGCCACCTTCGAATTCCAGACGAAGGACGTGCACCCAACAGATCATATGGATCTGCACAAACATACCGGGGAGATGGTATTCCATACATTGGCACATGCTTCTTCTTTTGCAAAAAAATTACAGGTATCACTGAACAATGCTCAGACATAGCTCAAGCTGGAGAAAATATCATCCTTTGCAAAGGACAATAGAATCAAGACTTTGGAGGAGATGGTCCTCAAGATCAGCTATGATCCTTCAAACGTCAAAGATGCAGAATATATGATAAATAAAAAGAATGCAGACATCGCCTCCTTGAAGAAAAAGATGAAGCTCTCGCCTACAGAGGACTCACAGGTAAAGGAGATAATGGAGAAAGAAGGTGAGAAGGACAAAATGCTCAAACTGCTTATGGAGTAGAATGCACATCTCAAAGAAATGGAAGCAGAGATGGAAAGATTATTAAAAGAGAAGGAACAAATGAAGCCAATGGAAGTCATTCCATTGAGTGCCATTCTGATTTCAGGAGAAATCACAGCAGCAGTAACAACAATCCCATCAGCAACACCAGTGACACCACAAGTACGGACAGCTGACCTCGCCAAATCCATGGAAAAGATGAACCTACAAGAGATAGAGATCAGCAGGCTTAAAAATGAAGTTGAGAACCTCCAGGAACTCAAAACTTCCTTCCAGACCAGTCTCTCCAAAGAAAAGCAAGTAACTGAGTAGCTCAAGAGGGAGTTACAGCAGCTCCAAAAGCAAAGAGTGGTAGGGAAGACTTTGGCTGAGGTCAAAGAGAATGTATGGACAGACATCACAAAGTCCATAAATGAGATCTGGCCCATGATCCAAATCATGTTTGAGTAGAATGAGTTGGTCCAAAGGAGTAAACAGGCTATTGAAAAGATCAGAGTAGAATTGGGAGACAGACCAACTCAGGAAAATGATATCATCAAATTCCTCAATTCTAAGACCAGAGAAGAGCTAGAAGAGTTGAAGATAGAAGATAGAACAGAGACCATCCTTGAGGTCAAAAGATTTTTTACCAAGAGAGGATTAATGCTTCAATTGGAAGAAAAGGTTCAGATCATGGAACAGGGGGTGCAAAGATTCTTCAGCAAGATCGAGGCTCTCCAGAAGAAAGGTCTCCCCGGTCTGAAGGTTATTGATGATAAACTGATGACACTGCCAGATTACAAAAATAGATTGTAAGAAGTGTCTAAGGACAGTTCCAAGTTTGTTGGCATACAAGGGAGAATCAACGACAAAGCTTTCCTAGATGCCCTTCAGTTGGACATCAGTATCCAACATGAGATTCGATACATATTCCTCACTAAGCCCACATTCGCTAAGTATATGAAAATGGACGAAGTGTATCGAAGACTGCTCAAAATCATTGTGCCTAGTCATCTCAGATGGGAGGAACTCTGTGATCTGCTAGATTATCATATGAGCTATCCAGGTCCAGTCACATTTCCAGTCAGATGAGGTCATGTGAAGGCTTCATTAATGGTCTACCCAAAAATCCGCGTGCAGTTGCACCAAGTCATCAAGAAGTTTGATTAGTTAAATCAGTTAGGCTAAAAATAGAATTAGCATGTCCTGATCAGTTATGACAGGAATGTTTTGTAATTTGAGTTATATATACTTCACCTTTTGAAGTATTGGGGTTGTTGATATTCACACCCTAATGCTATCAGACTGTAACATTTTTGAAGAGATCTGCCATTAATAAAAGGAGGCATTTTACAGGATTCTTGCGTGTATTCACTGGTGATGTTTATTCTCTAAGTTGAATGTTATTTCTGCTTTGTGATCATATTGTTTTTCTGAAGCTAATCTTTAAGAGTAACAAATGTTGCAGGATTTATCTTAGATACCCTGTTTCTGACTCGAAAGATTTTTAGTGTTTATTTTCTGGTGTTTTCAATTAAGGAATTCTTAACTGCTTCTTAGTTGAATTTATCTTTCTCATCTTTGCTTTTGTCCATCATTTAAGTTACAAAAAGATCCAGTGAGTATATTATCTCTCCCTGTGAAAGTCTTTCTTCACGTTTCTGGTTATATTTCATATCTTATTTAAACGCAGAACCCATAGCCCAATGGATGTGTAGACTGTTTGAACCACTTCATAAAACACCTTTACAACAAAAATGACCTATTTCTTTACCTAGCCTATTATCTAAAATTGGAAACATAGCTAAATCTTATAGAGAGATCCCTCTCTAAAGATGGAAGGGATAGATCTCAGCGTTAAAAGTGGTTGGATAAAGTTACCTTTGTAGATTTCTTCTATTTCAACCTTTCGGAAATTTACCAAGTGATAACATAATGGTGACTCCACTGGGGAAAACTAAAAATTAATAATTTCACGTTTTATTTCCCCTAAAAACAATTTTTAAATTTGAGAAGAAGGTAATGTTTAGAGGTTGATAAAACGTTGTACATATTATTTTCAGACTCACAAAATTAAAATATATATATATATATATATATATATAAATAAAAAAAACCAAAAAGAGTTCTGGCTCCCAAGAAAGTTCACACTCGATCTCATCCAGACCCAGAACTAGCGATAGGGATAGATAACCCCGAACAGTTGCTCAGGTGAAAGACCTTAGCTGTAGGTTCAGTGAGTCATATTCCCCTTCATAAGTCTCCTTCTTTTTCAGGGAATCCGACTGCCTCTCTAAACCTTGACCTCGATACCTTTTCACAGTGAAACCTGGTAAGGACATGGTCCGATAGTTTAGTGACTGGTATTGTCTTTGACCCAACTATGTTGCAACCATGAACCCCCAAAGTTTTGTCTCCCATGACTAAACCACAAATCACTCCCTCAGTATTATCCAATCCCTCCTCGTCTTCGTCTTCAGTTGCTACCTCACAGACCATCCAGGTTTTCGTCCCACCGCCTCCACTCATCATGGCAGCTCGATATGCTCCTTTGATCTTGGATGCACCGTTACATGCCATGCCCCAAGACTATCAAACCAGACTTCCCCAGTTCGATGCAACAGGACCTTTAAATGCCCAACAACATGTTGATAAAATGAACGATTATTTTGACTTGCAAGAAGTTGATGAGGCTGACGTTCAAATGAGATTGTTCGCCCAAAGTTTTATAGGTGATGTCAAAAAATGGTTCAAAGATTTACCTTCTGCCTCAGTCCCTGACCTTGTCGCGTTCCAAAGGATTTTTCTTGACAGATGGGAGGTAAAGAAAAACCCTCTCCGNNNAACGTGCGTCCGGATATTGTCGGAATACGAGAATATAAGAAGAAATCAAGGCGAGACGGTACAAGATTACTGCACCCATTTTAACAACCTGTACAATGCAATCCCAACTGAAATCAAACCCCCACAGGGTCTGGCATTGATTAAATTCCTAGATGGATTTGATGTCGACATGTCTTACCAATTAAGAGAAATAAATTCCACCACCCTGGAGGACATGCATAAAAGTTCTATTAGTGTGGAGGCCAATTTGTTGGCAAAAAGAGCATGACAGAGGTCAGAAAGGAGAGTCACAATTAAAGAAGAACCTTCCACATCGACCTCAGATTCCAAATTGGATTCTTTGACCCGAGCAGTGGAATTAATGATGCAAAGATTTACAATGTCAGAAAAAAATCCTCCTAGAGACAACCCACCTGCTCCTTAGGTTCATAATCCTAACTTCAGGAGAAACCCTCCTCAAATCAGATAGAGAGATCCTAGGGATCAAAGAGAACAGAGAGGTCCAGATCAGTAGATCAGACCTCCCTTGCAAGAAAATTATGCTGATGAAGGGGGGGAGGTGATTGAGGAATTGGAGGACACTCACATCAACCTCAAGGGCATTCACGACAACGAGGCTATTTTCCTTACCCAAGAAGAGCTGGAACTCTTTCTGCTAAATCAAACAAAGGTAAGTGAAGAAGCTGAAGATGCAGAACAACGGGCATTCGAAAATGCCATTCTGGAGGTACACCGACAATACAATCTTCGAAGTAAGAAGATAGAAGGGAGTTCTCCGAAAAAGACCACTGAAACAAAGAAGGTAGTTGAAACCAAGAAAACATCGGAGCCATCTGTAGAGAAGATTCCTGAGATGGGTACTATAGAGAAGATTCCTAAGAAAGGTACCGCTGAGAAGATTCCTGAGAAGAATAAAGCCGATGCTCCCATGAACAAAAACATTACCTTTCTGAAAAGGCCGTCACAACCTGAGTTTTCCCCTG
Organism: Picea mariana; assembly: GCA_032191745.1. Lineage (NCBI taxonomy): Eukaryota > Viridiplantae > Streptophyta > Pinopsida > Pinales > Pinaceae > Picea > Picea mariana. Next base: position 12,691 of record JASDQU010150017.1, on the reverse strand, counting down.
TTGACCCACCAATTACTTCCGGCCAGAAGAATATGGTGGAAAAACCAGAACTGATGAGCCAAAGTAGAGCTCCTACACCCTTTAGCCTTGAGGGGGAATTGGCAAAAATAAAAATTCCCATCCCACTTATAGAGTTCATGAACATGGACGGGTATCGTTCACAGGTAATTAAAGCACTGGCCATTGAACCTGACATAGGCACGAAGGCCTTAACCATTGGATCAGTAAATCATTCAGACACTGTGAACCTTACTGATGATCATCCCGAACTTCTTTTCGTACCTGAAGTAGATGGTCGATATGATACTGGTGAGGTCGCTCCTTTCTACATCAGTCTAAACATACACGACTTGATATTTCATAATGCTATGCTGGATTCAGGGGCCTCCCACAATCTAATGCCTAAAGCAGTAATGGAAAAGTTGGGACTGGAGGTCACCAGAACATACAAGGATTTACACTCATTTGACTCCAACAAAGTTAAATGTATTGGTTTGATCAAGGACCTATGCATCACCTTGGTTCAAATTCCTGCAAAGAGCATGGTAATGGATGTGGTGGTTGCAGACGTCCCGCCGAAGTATGGAATGTTGCTATCCCGATCTTGGGGGGCTAAGTTGAAAGGAACCCTGTAGCTGGATATGTCTTATGCCACTATAGTGGTGTTTGGGTAACAGAGGAGGCTATATAGAGAAACATTTATGAAGTACATGGTCAGTAGCCAAGAAAAACCACACAATTATCCCCTTTACTCTACGCATTCCGATTTAGATTCGTTCATCTTGTATAATGATGGTTATATGGAAGAGCAAGATACTCAGCTGATGGAAGACACATCTACTCAAGATGAAGGCCAAGAAATCATTGAGGTAACAAAGATGAAGAACGTGATAACTGAAGAGTTACCCGTTGATTTCTGGAGCATGGATTTTGATGGAGCTGTGAGTAAAGAAGGGGTAGGAGCTGGAGTCTGGCTACATAATCACAGAAACAGGTATTCATAAAACCATTCTTACAAATTAAATTTCCAATGTACTAACAA
>JASDQU010150016.1:1672-12031 GCA_032191745.1 Picea mariana | reverse complement strand
ATTCCAACCATTGGGTCCCATAGATGTTGCAGATCCCCTTGCAGTCACCTCAAATGACTCATCTCCTTCTCCAACTGAAGCTGAAAAAGCCACTTGGTTCATTGAGCAGATCCAACACATCCTCCAACAGGTTCAGGATATCCTATAGAAGTCCAATGACAAGTGCGAACAACGCCATGATCAACATTAGGTGCCACATAAGTTTCAGGTGGGCGACAAAGTTTGGTTGCACTTGCAGAAAGAACGCCTTATAGGACCACATCGGAAGCTTCGCCCACTCCCTTATGGGCCATACACTATCACCAAGGCTGTGGGGGATAATTCTTTTGAGCTCAACATTCCTCCTTTCCTTGACCTGCACCCAGTGTTCAAAGTGGATCTCCTTCGCCCTTATTTCCCACCATTATTGGACATCTCAGAAGTAGTAGAACAACTGACACCAATAGAGCTCAGCCCCGACTGTATACAATAGGCATCCAATTATCATATTGTGGATAGAAATATCAAGGGGACTCGACAACAAAGGATCCATATTTATCGAGTCGTCAAAGTAGGGAAACTCCTGCACTAAGGCAAGTGGCTCACCCAGGGCCAAATTTAGCAGAAATTTCATCATCTAATGGGGGACCTCAACACAGTGGAGACCATTGCTTCCTAAGGAGGGAGGATTGATCCAAATGGATATCAGTGTCCACCCACCTTTTCCAATTGGACCAAAACAATTTTCTGGCAATTTTGGTAATTTACTATTTTTAGCAGTTTTCACTTCTGGAGCCGTTTTGAGGCCCTAAATGATGTTTTTTTTTTTGGGAAAACAGGTTTTAAATATGAAATTTCCTTTGATATTTCACCTAAAATTAATCTCCTTAATGATACCTTTCCAACGAGCTATCATACGCCTAAAACAGATATCATATGCAAAAGTTACGACCCCGGGAAGTTGATGTACTAACTTACCCAAACGAGGCCCACATGACTTTTGGCGCTTCATCACCTAGGGTTAGGTTTTTGGATGTCTAGGGTTTTTAACATTCCTTCTTATTGTAAAAATTCCTTTAGAGCCTCTTTGTAATCATCTTCTTGCAAATGAGTGCAACCGTCACATCTCTTCTCAGAGATAAGCCACCACCATTCCAACAAGCTTGTTTTCGCTGCATTTTACAGTTTCAGCTTATTTCGTTATTGAATAGAAAACCAGTTTTACTGTATCTCTATTATTTCTTGTTAAGAACCTGTTAATAATTTGTATTCATTTCGTTCTGCTCATAAAATCCGGATCAGTTGACCGACAGGTGGTGGTCATTTACCTGTTATCGTGGGAGTCATCCCCTTGTTAAACCCTGATCCACTTCTCGGTCGTGAAGTAATGCAAGTCGTAGATATGAGGATATTTAGGATCTCCCCTGACCATTGGACCTACATTATGTTCAGGCTGACGTTGACCACTCTGGGAGGAAAAATATGTTAAACGGTTGGAATCCCCAAACACCGAACTCACGAAGAAACTTGAGCTGTGGATCTAATAATCCTTTGAGATCCTTCTTGACCGTTAGATCGAGTGTTAGTGGAATGATATAGTAAGGGAAGGGATGACTGGAAAAAACCGATCATTCTTCCTTATGATCCTCCCATCGGTTACCCCCAAGACTCATGACTTAGGATTGCATGCATCACGAGAGCATGGAGCCACGAATCCCCGTTATTTGTTGGATCAAACCAATGAAGATTATGGGTTGTCTAATCATTATTTGGAACTCCAGATAAACCCCACTTCAGATGATTCTGGATGCAAGGTGTAGAGTTTCCCCGAAGGTCGAAGGCCAGAGTGATGTCAAAAAATGATGTGGCCAAAGTACACAGTGGATTATGACCATATGACAGAGATGAATTGTGTCATCTCACGACTAAGCAACATGTCTTACTAACTCATCGTATATGGTATAAGGTTGGAGAGATGGGTGCCATGTGTCAAGGTGGCATCATTTACACATATATACTAGGTGGCATATGGTAGTAGGGACACTCATGCAAAATTCCCTATACGCAAGAGGGAACTGCTCCAGGAGTTCAGAACTTAAGAACTCTGGGTGTTTGGAGTGCTAAGACACAACCTACAAAAGGGTTGAAGGCCGAAGCCAAGTGCTAGGACTCTGAGAGTTCGAGACTTTGGAACTATGGGTGTTTGGAATGATAAGACAAAAGCTCCAAAAGGGCCAAAGTTCGGAGCCACATGGTAGGAATCCAAAGGATTTGCAAATAGAGAAAAGTGGTTGAAGCGCTGAAATGCTGAAGCATCGAATTTTCTCTAGTTGTAGTGTAAATATCTAATAGGATGGGACCACGTGCATCATGGTGATGTGGCATGTCTGGATAGCTCCACGTGTTATCATGGGATCATAAAAAAATTAGGTGTGGGACCCCACCTCTCTAGTCAAGTCCAAGCGATGTGTTAAGTGCAGATAAATCTTAACCGTTAGATTCAAAGGTGGACAAAACTCCAATAAAGCTCCAGGACTTCGAGAAGCTTTAGTGATGTACAAAAGAGTGTGGAAAGGCCGAAGTTCAAAGGACTAAGTTCTAGTGGTGGTCGCATGGTAAGGAAAGAAAAAGGAAAAAAAAGAAGCATCAAAGTTGGGGAAGTGAATAAGCCCGCGAAAAATCGACAGAGACTTTCATCCGTAAACCCTTCTTCCACGACCACGTCATTTCCAAAGGATGATGATTGGGGCTATGACAGTGCAATGCTGGATGGTATGAGGAAAGCAAAGCCACTTGGAAGCATCGTGGCAAAGGCGGTTTCCATTATCCAATGACACCCCAAAAACTTTGGAAGGCCATAAATCTTGAACCAGAACTCAGTTTTGGATGAGTTTATAGTCATTGGAAAGCTCTCAGAGAGAAGAAATAAATGGTGCTCTTATATGAGAGACTCAATAAGCTACAGAACTGATGAAAAATTTATACCCCATCCATTAAAAAGGTACTTAGGGGTCAGGTGTGTTACACACACCCACCCTCTTACATGCATTCAATGATTGAATTTGGAAACACTCAATCAGAAATGGGAAGGTTCATATACTAATAACAATTTTAGGAAAATAGGTTGAATTAATATACATGGGTAATTCCCCCTTGAACCCCTCTTGACCATTATCCTAGATACTCCCCCCTCTTTTGGATCAATTAAGCCCCCATCTCTTGTCCATGTCCCCTCAGTAGTTGACATCACATTTTAACATTAAAAGATAAAAACACAATTCACATATTACATTGATTTGTTCTTAGCCATACATTATATCTACATAAGCATTAACTAAACCAAGGATTATAGTGGGGATGTTACACAAACTAGAATGCTATACAACATTTGATAATGTAATTTTGTTTTCTTAGTAAAATTACGAGAGATTTTCCTTGGAAAAAAAAGTGATGTTCTTTAAGTCATAAATTCACCTTAAAATGAGAAGATAATATTGCTTATATGGAAACCTGTTGACATTTGAGTATGTTAGGAAGAAAACGACAACCTCACGAGGATATGAAACCCCTTGTGTTTTTATAGAGGTGGTATTCCTCTTTGGCCGAAGATATTCTTTAAATATTTGATATTAAAAATAATATAGGATTATATCAAATGACATAATCCAAATATTTATAGCTCAAGAAAATTCAAATTGCTGAAAAATAAATATATATAGAGAGAGTTCCTGAGAAGTGAAACTGGAACCTAAAACATCACACATTGTAGAAAACACAGAAAACGATAATATCCTCACATCCACCATAGTCTAATAAAGTTTCCGATCACATTCAAAATAAAAGAAAATGGTCCAACTACACAAGCAAACTTTGAAAGAGTATTACTTATTACGATCAAAAGAATTTTTGCATAAGTCGATTTCAAATATCTTATACTCAAAACTCATAGTTAAAAAATATAATCAAAATCGACTCCAAAATAGTTCTCTGGAATTTCTCAAAAATAATAATGTCTCCTACAGTCTTGGAAATTTAAAGGTGTTTGTCCATAAATGGACTGGGATTGGGGCTCTCGTGGACCATAAAATATATACAGGCAGTGTAAATAAGAGGGAGGAATATGGAACAAGGCACATGTTGATTATTTGGGGTTGTTGTCATTGATGTCAACCCTTGAAGAAAGTTAGGTAGCGAATTATGGTAGCACAAAGGTTTAGGTAATGGACCCAAGTTTGTTTGATGTATAATGGTATGAGTTTTAATATATTTGAAGGTAACAGTATTATATATGGTTAGTACATGTCATTCCATTTCTAGTGGTATGTGGAACGTCACATAACTCCTCACGGTTAGAGATTTATGGCCATGTGAAGTTGGAGAACCCTCATGAGTCATCTAGAAGCCCCAAAAGGTCAAAGTAGTCAAACTGGTTGCAAAGAAGAAATTATTTAAATAATAAAGTGAAGTGATGAGTGTATTATAAGTCAAAGTGGATATAAAAGAAATTATTTAAATAATANATAAATAAGAGGAAAGGGTCTCTCATTTTAATTACACTTGAGAATATTGAATATATATAAGTGATTGAGGTAACCAAAGGATATCTAAGGTGAATTTCAGAGGGAAGGTGAAGTAAAGAAGGCCGAAATTCAAGGGAGGATAAATTCTTTTGATAATGCTTTCTAAGGTATGTTATTTACAGGTCATCTCACCATTTTCACAATAATGTTTTTTCTAGAATGATTCAGACCGTGAAATCTAGAGGCCCTTGTGGAAACATATCCAAGTAGTTGTGTTAAAAATTTCATCTTATAGGTCGTTGTATTTTTGGAGTTACACTCTGTGGAAAATAGGGTTTGTGGATAGTCCTGAAACTAGTCTAAAACATGTGTTTTGGGTAAAAACGTCATAAATTCTTCATAACAGATCCAAATTCATTAAGAAAAAATGTATTGGTTAAAGTATAGTCTGTAGTATTTTTTGTACCAATTTCAGATACATACAACAAATATTCTGTGCGGGGCATGCTCTACAAGTTCGCTCTCTAGAATAAGCAAGAATTCAACAAGGTATGCCATTTTTTCTACAACTCCTTTTATGAGAGGTTTCAAGCAGTGAAATTTGGAGAAATTGCATAAAAGACACCGAAGAATATTGTGTACTATTTTCATATCTTTATTCATTACAGGTACATAGTTATGATTATTTCAAGTTAGGGTTGTTGACTAATCCAAAATTCATTATGTGAGACTAAAGTAAAATTTGATGAAAATTCTAGTCTCTTGTTGTTAAAGTTAAGGAAGGTTTGAAGGTATGTGATCATATACACCAGGTCTATTATAGAGTTACAAATCATATTTGGATGATGAAATTGATGNTACATGGTTGAGACAAGTAGTTGATGAGTTGACACATGCATGAACTGTATAGTTGATGATGTTGGTACATATTGATGAGTCATAGTTTATGTATATTTGATGCATGATTGGTACATATTTCGTGCATGGTTTATGCACTCGTTGATGGTACAGGTTGATTACAGGTTGTTTGATATAGGTTGTTACATGTTGTTTGGTGCAGGTTGATTGATACAGGTTTACAACAATATATCTCACAGTGATAGTGTGGAAGTGGTTCCATCATTCTAATTCTACGATAGGGAGGTTGGATGGGGCAGTGATAGGTGGTTGTAGCCGCCTGCTGGTTGTAGATGGAGAACACAGAAGGTTGTAGCCTCCTTCTGGTTGTAGCCAGAGAATTGGGGAGTTGGAGCTTCTCTCAGGTTGTAGCCTAAGAAACTAGGGGGTTGGAGCCTCCTTCTAATTGTATCTGGAAAACAAAGGAAGTTGGTACTTCTAATGAATGTAATTATTAAAGGCATATAAGAGAAAGCATTATGTGCTTTTCTCCTTCTTTGGTTTTCCACGTAAAAACACTGGTGTACTGTGTATGTGTATGATTTCTCATTTGTTCATTGTTTATTTACTCTGAAAATATTGGATGATAATACTACATTGATATAACACTTTCATTTTATGGTTAAAAAGGATTAGATTGATCTATTAATGATTCAACCCCCTCTCAGTAATCTAAGAATTGGTATCAGAGCAGGTTCCTTTAGAAATCCGTTTAACCACTGAAAGGTAGATCATGGATAGAAACAACATGTATAAAAGTAGAATACCACAGTTTGATGGACATGAGTATGAATTATGGAGCATAAGGATGAAAACACATATACATGCACAGGGATTTGAAATTCGACAATCAATAGTAGATGGATACAAAGAACCAACGGTTCCACCAACAAGTGAAAAAGCAATGAAACCCAGTCAAAAAAATTCCAAAGCCACAAATTCACTTCTAAATGGTCTTGGTGAATCTGTATATACCAAAGTTGTACATTGTAAATACACTAAAGAGATTTGGGAAAAACTTCAAAATATTTATGAAGGAGATTCAAAAGTCAAAGCAACAAAAATTCAAACTTACAAGGGTCAATTCGAACAACTAAAGATGAAGTAAGATGAGAATATTGCAGCTTAGTTCTTATGAGTCGATGAAATAGTGAATGTAATCATAGGATTGGGAGAAGAAATTGAAGAATCTGTAATTGTTTAAAAGGCACTAAGATCTCTTCTTATGAGATTTGATCCTAAGATATCAACACTAGAAGAAAGAGCAGATCTAGACTCAATAAGCATGGACGAACTACATGGAATCTTCACAGCATATGAAATAATAACTGAACAGGAAAATCCAGATATAAAATAAGAAGCTTTCAAAGCATCCAAAAGGTCAAATAAAAAGGGAAAGAAAAAGGAACATAGTAAGAACAATTATTTCTAAGAAGATGATGAAGAAAAAGTGGCCAACTTTGTCAAAAGATTGAACAAGGGAACCAACGACAGATATAAAGGTAGGCTTCCATTGATTTGTTTTAATTGTGATGGTATTGGTCATTTTGCTAACAAATGTCCCCATAAGAAAAATAAGAGGAATGATGTATATTACTCAAATAGAAAACAAACATATAAAGGAAAAAGAACCAAAAAGAAAGCTTTCAAGAAAATCTTATGCACCAAAGAAGACATCTCCTCATCAAATGAAGATGAATTCAGTGACAACGAGACATAAAATTTCTATTCATGGAAGTAGAAGACTCTAATAAAGAAGACACCGAAGAAGAATATGCAAAGGAAGAAGTTGACTGCCAAGAATAATTGTTGAGTTCCATAGAAATTATAAGAAGATAAAAGAAGAAAAACAAGAAGCTACAAGCAAAACTAGACAAGAAAGAAGACAATGATGAACTAGAACAAATGATCATGAAATTGAAGGTTCAGATAGAAGAAGATAAAAGAATTTAAGAAGAACTCAAATAAAAACTAGAATAAAGAGACATGATCATTGGAAATTTGGAAGTAGAGATTTTCACATTCAGAAAGGATCTTCAAAATAAAAATATGAAAAATAACTCAAAAGTTTTGGATGACATTATCAACAGTCAAAATACTCATCATGACAAGTCCGAAATTGGATACAATCAGACATAAAAAGGATCAAGCTCCAAAACAACAGAACAAGAAACATATCCAAAAAGTTATGCAGAAACAATCAAAGAGTATAGGAAGACCTACAAGGAATATTACAAGGACACTCCTCCACCGAGAAGATTTAGATTTTAGAATCAACGATCGAAAGAAAAAAAATAGGCCTTAGGAAGAATAATGATTCATAAAAGTAACTCATTTCAGAAGATATTCAACTCCCAGGTATCAAACTATATTTTTTGGTTTATGTTATGCATGCAATAATTTTGGACCTAAAGTTGTAAATTGCAGAGCTAATAGGAGGAACATAAACAACTTTCAAAGTCATACACAAAATTGTTATCCAAGAAAGCCTATTGAAACACAAAGAAGAAGCTACAACAGGTTTGAATCATTGAGAACTAAAGTGGAATGATACAAGTGCAACAAATTTGGACACATGGCCAAAATCTGTAGGATGACAGTCCCTCCTAGAGAACCACAACATAACTACAACAATCATAGACAAGAACCTCAGAAGAGAACATGGATAAGAAAGAAAAATCAATATATCAATGAAGAATGCACACTGGCTCTACAAGATAAGCAGAAGAAACATGGTTGGTATGTTGATAGTGGTTGTTCAAAACACATGAAAGGTGATACAAAGAAGTTTCTTACATTATGAAAGGAAAGATATGGACCAGTCTCCTTCGGAAATGATGATTCAACTAAAATCATTGGAAAAGGCATAGTCAGAATTGGAAACAAGAATACAAAGGAACAAAATGTTCTACTAATAGAAGATATGAAACATGATATTCTAAGTATAAGTCAAATGTGTGACCAAGGTCATAAAATTACTTTCGATTCACAAAAGTGTGAGATAAGAAAATAAGTTTCAGGAAAATTGATTGCAACAACTGCAAGAAATTCGTGCAACATATATGTATTAAGTGAAATTGGAAATGAAAAGTGTTTTCTAGGAAATGAAGATGAAAGTTGGATATGACATAGAAGAATGGGTCACATACACTTTGATAACCTTGTCAAAGTGAGAAAAAAGGAATTAGTTAGATAAATGCCCCAGATCATGAAACCAACCAACACTTTATGCAAGCATTGTCAACAAGGAAAGCAAACAAAGACTAGGTTCAAATCAAAGGAATATTTAATGACAAGACCACTGGAAATTGTGCATATTGATCTAGTTGGACCAACTACAACAAAGGTTTTAAAAGGTGATAAATACTTTATGTTATTAGTTGATGATTATACAAGATTCACTGCAGTTTTCTTTCTCAGGAATAAGTCAGAATCTTTTGAAAACTTCAAGTTCTATAAGGAAATGGTTGAAAATGAAAAAGATTCAAAAATAAAATGTTTGAGATCTGATAATGGAGGAGAGTTCACTTCAAAGGAATTTATGGACTACTGCAACATGCATGGAATAAAAATGAAATTCTCTTTTGCTAGGACACCTCAACATAATGGAGTTGTTGAAAGAAATAACATGGCATTACAGGAAATGGCTTGAACAATTCTAATGGATTCAAAATTAACAATTTTTTTTTGGACACATGCAATGCATACAACAATTCACATTTAAAACAGAGTAATGCTCAGAAACAACAATTACAAAAATACCTATGAGATATGGAAAGGAAGACCAACAAATGTGAATCACTTCAGAGTATTTGGAAGCAAATGCTACATCAAAAGAGAAGATGGTAGAATGATAAAGTTTGACTCTCGTGTGGAAAAAGGAGTACTTGTTGGTTACTCAAGTACAAGGAAAACATACAAGTGTTACAATCTGTGGTGTAACAAATTTGTGGAAAGAATCAATGCAACAATTGATGAAACATGTGGATGAGAATTAAAGGAAGAAGAAAATGAATCAATGTAACAAATTTATGAAGAAGAAGGAGAAGACGAAGAAGAATTAGAAGGGGAATATGAAGAGGATCAGAAAGAAGTAGAAGATAAAGTTCAGAAATCACCTCCAAATACACCTAGCAAACGAGTACAGAAGAATCATCCTTCAGATTAGATTATCAGAAACAAAGATGCAGGAGTTGAGACTAGAAGAAGAATCTGTTCACCAGAACAAACACACCTAGAACTCTTATCTATGTTTGAACCAAACAATTTTGAAGAGGCCAGCAAGGATGAATTCTGGAATAAGGCCATGGATGAAGAATTGGATGAAATAGAGAATAATGACAATTGGGAATTGGTTCCAAGAACAAAGAATAAGAATGTGATTGGCACAAAGTGCATTTTCAGAAATAAATTGAACGAAGATGGACAAGTTACAAGGAACAATGCTAGATTGGTATGTAAAGGATACACACAAGTTAAAGGAATCGACTTTGAAGATACATTTTTCCCAGTTGCCAGAATGGAAGAAATCTGATTCCTTTTATCTTATGCATGTTACAAGAATATTAAAGTGTATCAGATGGACGTGAAATCATCTTTTCTGAATGGGGAACTTGAAGAAGAAGTCTAGATTGAACAACTAGAAGGATTTCAGTTGTCATAGAACACAAATTATGTGTGTAAATTGAAGAAGGCCTTGTATGGTCTAAAACAAGATCCTAGAGCATGGTACTCTAGATTGGATAGATATCTATAACAGGCAGGGTTCAGAAAAGGAAGTGCAGACAACAACCTCTACCTCAAGGTAACTCAATATGGTATTTTATTAATTCAAGTTTATGTTGATGATATTATTTTTGGAAGTATTGATGAAAAGTTAAGCCATACATTTGCAAGGGATATGCAAAATGAATTTGAAATGTCATTACTCAGAGAACTATCCTTATTTCTGGGTCTTCAGATA
>JASDQU010150015.1:0-18170 GCA_032191745.1 Picea mariana | reverse complement strand
GTCAGATTTCCCCCCTCAGATTCTGCAACCGGTATGTACATGCTCCTATCTTCTCAACCACCTGGAAAGGTTTGAGCAATAGATTTTATAACTTTGAGTTTTTTCCTTTGGACTCGTTTTCTTTATCCCACTTCAAGACTAGGTCTCCTACTTCAAAATTTGTTTCTATGGCCTTATGTTTGTAAAAAAAACTTTTAACTACCTGTTGATGAGAAATGAACTTAACTTTATCCTTTTCTCTTTCTTCATCCAACATGAGAATGGCATCAATCCTTTCTTGTAGAACAAATGAGGGATGACCTCTTGATTCCTAGGCAAGCTGTAAAGATGTAAGATACAATTCGTTTGGGAGAATAGCTTCTTGTCCATATACTAGAAAGTATTGAGAGTTTCCTATGGATTCTTTAGGTGTTACTCTATCGTCCCATAAGGCATTATGAAGAAAATTATGCAATTTTCTCTGATTCTAAACAACTGTTTTTTTTTTTAATTCTCACCAGGTTTTTATTGGTTGACTCTGCTACCCCATTCCCTTACGGATAGTAGTTTTCATAATATCTTATTATGATTCCATTATCAAGGGAGAATTCTGTCAAGAGCATGGAAGAAAAGTAGGCAGCATTGTAAAAAATGAGAACAAAGGGCAATCCAAACCTTGTTATCAATTGTTGTTCTAAAAATTGGATTACTACCTTTTGATTAACGTGCATGAGAGGGATAACCTCCGTCCATATCGTAAAATAATATGTGGCAATCAAGATATATTTATGTTGTTTCAAATAATTGGGAGTAATTTCTCCTATGACATCTATTCCCCATTGCTTGAATGGTCTGGATATGGTCACTGGTTGGAGTGGAACGACTACCCTCTTTTCTCTACCGTCACTCAACTGACAAGATTTACATTTCCTGGCATATGCATGAGCATCCCTAAACAGAGTAGGCCAATAATAACCAACCGTTAATATTTTGTGAGCCATGGTTTCTCCTGCAAAATGTCCACCTGTTGGACCATCATGGAGCTCTCTCAATACTCTTTCTGCATCATTATGTTCGAGACATCTAAGGAGCACTCCATCATAATTTATGTGAAAAAGAATTGAATTTATGAGGTGATATTGAGCATATTTTAACCCAAGGGCTCTCCTTTCTCTAGGGTTTAGGTTTTCCAAACATGTTCCATGATGCAGAAGATAAGACAAGTTTCCATACAAGGATTCTTTCCTGGGAGGTATGTATAAGGCTTCGTTGCACTATAATGACAACTTGTTTTCCCAACCAGAGTCTTCTGCATCGATCAAATATTGGGCCTCAACAACCAATTTACACAATGCTTGACCCTTGACTATTTTGGTAGGTTTTCTATCTAGATCAAATTCTTGAACGACTGCCATACAATTTCCCCTAATTTCTCCCATTTCTTGTTGGGTGAACAAAGATCTAACTATGGGGCGAGGGAATATGACTTTTGTGTGATTCTTCAGGATATAGGATCTGAAATGTTTGACCTCTTTATAAGCTGCGTAAGCCAGTTTGTATATAGCCAAATAGTTCAGTTCGGCTCCTTGAAGGTTAGTGCTCATAAATTATACCGCTGCCTCATTGTTTTCATCAACCTTCTAGGTAAGTACTGTGGCCAAGTATTGGTCAAAAGCAAAGAAACGTATTTGCTGAAATAAGGGCTTCGTAGAACTGGTGCTTGGGATATTGAATTTTTTATTTTGTTGAAAACTCCTTTCATTTCTTCATACCATTTGAAATCTCCATCTTTGCAGATCATTTTTTTTAAAGGTTTAACAGTTTCAGTGAAGTTAGGAATAAATTTTCTCACAAAGTTGATTTTTCCGAAGAAGGATTGCATGACCTTTTTATTGTGAGGAAAGGGGAGTTGAGCTATCACTTTTATCCGCCTAGGGTCGATGCTAATTCCTTTTTGAGATATAATATGGCCTAGTAGATTCCCTTTCTCTATGCCAAAGATGGTTTTCTTAGGGTTCAAATATATTCCATATTTCCTACTATTATAGCCCTAGAATGCCCTACTCATGCATACATGGCATTGGCCCTCTTACTTGCATAATTTTCCAAATCATTGCTGAGAAGCTCTTCTTAAAAAAAATAATTTAGAGCATGTGCAAGCCCTGCACCACTACATCCTATGTACATACGCTTGTTTCATTCTAGACATCCTGTGTACATATGCTTGTTGCACACTAAACAACCTGCGTATTCTTGCAAAAGTTGCAAAAATTAAAAAGTTGTGAGGAATTCGGTGAAATTCACAGACTATTGGAGGTTTCCCAGCCAATTCATCTGCTATAGCTCATCACCCAACCGAATAACCATCCTTTTGTCATATAAAATGAGGTGTTGGGGTCTCATTTCATATCTAAGCATAAAAAAAATGAAACTCTACCCAATTTCACTTCCCTTCCTTGCCCAAGCATTTGCTACCTTTTGTGAGATATTGCCTCAACATTTCCTCTTCATCCCCTTCTTCTTCAATTCAATCCATTCCCTTACCTTGAGGTGATCAGAATATTGAGAGAAGAGGCCTATTGAAGGTGCACTCAGAGCATTGTAAAGATTAGCCCAGACCAGGTTCACGGAATGGCCGAAACGTATTGTAAGTTTCAGTCTTTGTTTAATAAATAAAAGAATCTCTTTTCCATGTCCCAAATGATGATGTTTTGTGTATTTTATTTTATTTATACATAACATTTGATATCTAAGCCTAAATCATGAATATAAATAACATGCTTGTAGTCCTTGTTTTCCTAGTTTTGGATGCAGGTCAACCTTGGGAGGAGATTTGCAGTCTTTGGAACTACAAAGCTTGAGGAGATCATCACCAGACATGGGATAAAAGGTACAGTTACCGATCTTCTCTCTTATTTCTTTCTTTTCATTTGTTTTGGTATGTTTGGGGTAGAGTAGAAACTAGATTGAATTTTAGACGATCATTCACTCTATCTATATCTTAAACCCTGGTATAGTTAAAGGGGGTATTTTCCTACTAGTAGAAATGGCGACCATACTAGGGATCTCTCTAGGGTTTGTTTAGGGGGTTTTGGGTTGAATGATTGGTTTTTTTGTTTTCCTTTCGAGTTTTAGTCAAGTTTACTAAGTCTGTCAAGGGGTTCTGGTCACCTCCAAGGTGCATACTATCTTTCCCTGCCCTATAAGTCTGCCTTGTATTTTGATTTTTGAAAAGACTCAAAGGTGTACACGCCCTGTTTTGGGTTATCCCGCGTACATATGTGCTCTACACAATAAAAAACCCGCGTACATACACAGGTTGCTGATGCAACAACCCACATCTTTGTTTCATGAAAGTATTTTTTATTAAAGAGGGAGTTTGCCTCTTTCATGATAGAAGTTCACACTTCTCAAGGATTTCTTGAATCAACCAGAGTCTCTGTTTGTGGCCATATCTTGGGTATAGGTTCCAGTTTACTTGTTTCCTTAGTCCTCTTGTGTTTTCCCTAAAAGGTTTAGAGCGAGCTGTCAAGTCTTAGATCCACCTTTTTGTTTCTTAGTTGAAACCCTGCGATCTGCAGTAGGCTTAGGGTCTTTACCCGTCTTATTTTCAGTTTTCTCTTTGTCCCTGTTTCTTGCTTTGGAAAAACAAAAAAAGTTTTTACTTCAGTTTTTTCTCATTAAAGAAGTTCGAAAAATAACAAAAGGAGAGAGAATATATTTTCTTGCATTTAGTTTGGTAAAGTAGTTCAAGTTGATATTTGCAAAAGGAAAAAGAGTCTTTATTTCCAAGTTCTTTTGATTTCCTAAAACATAAGTAGTTTGTAGTCAAGAGAAAGCAAGTTTTTAGGATTTATTCCATTTACAAGATCTTGAAATATCAGTTAGAAAAGTTGAACTTACAAAGAGTTGGTTACAAGCTTTGCTTTTAATTTCGAAGTAATTTTTCTTTCTAGGGCTTTAAATTTCTCTTCCTTTTTCGTCTCTTTATAAAACCATTGGTTTCACTACCGTACCTTTTGAGTAAATCAAGCCTTAAAAATAATGCCTAATCTAAAATACATTAGGCTTTTTTGTTTGTAGGGTTCACAAACTAGTTTAGAGTTTTAGGGCCTTGAATTAGGTGTGAAGAGGAAACTCTTCAAGGCCACTTTAAAAAAAACAATGGAGTCTGAGTTAGGGAGTGCTTTAAGTCCAGTTTCATAAGAGTTAACCGGGACCCCCTTATAACACAAGGGATAAATACGAGGTCATGTGAGGAAAGGTAGAGGAGATAACCCCTCCAAAGCTGGACTAAACATAGTGGGGATTGTATATTGAGGGTCTTTCTCGGGAAAAATGCCGACTGCATTTTACTATGGGGCTTCATGGACCTCAAATCCGTTCGAACTCCTCAGTTGTCTTCCAGACCATTTTTTTTCGATACCCTTGAAGGGATTCAGACTTGTTATCCTTCTCATTACGATCTGCTCGACTGTCGACTGTACATGCCTGGTAACTGACTGTGAGCTGGAAACCTAGTTTCCCATAGTTTACGGACTTACACAGGTGATTGTGGGGTATACCGTGGTACCTAGGATAGACGTCGGATCACGCTTCACACAATATACTTGGAGAGTTCTTTTGTGTTCGAGTTGCACTTGCACCTGTTAGTTGCTCTAGTGTCAATTGACATAACTGTCCTTCCTACTAGATAGTTGACTCCTTGATTTATCTTTATGAAACCTATTAGTGTGTGCTTTGTGTTCTACACTAGTCAAGCCTTATTGTGTCATTTGATCATTTCACAAAGTGGAAGATCCACAACTCCGTCGGTCGCAAAGGCTTCATGGCCTGTCATCAGTTACTTTGGAGCCACCTCTGCCACTGTTGAGTCTAAGACTTGATCAAGAAGGGTTGTTCGAAGCGACTGGGCCATAGGAAACTGTGCCAGAGCCTGCTCCACAAGGAGACTTTTCGACTCTAGAGGAACCTACCATTTCTGACCTTGAGGCAGAAGGTATCAATCTAGCTAACCCTCTGATTACCGACTTGTCGACACTGACATTGATTCAAATTGTCCCTCCCGAGGTGACATCTTCCAAGCACCAGCTAGTCCTAGGAGCAACAATGGAAGCAAATGCTGCTACTTTGTCTGGGAGTCCTCATACTCCTGTTACAGATACTACTTCAAGGGGCATCCTAACTCCTCTCCCACCTTTTCCAGTCAAGACTACATTGGTCTCGACTCGCTCAACTTCGGGCAGCGGTCCAATACTGTTATTGGCTTCAACCACTATTCTATTTATTCAGAGTGCAATGGGCCCTCCATTTTCATATGGGATGCACAAATTTGATACAAACTCGGTTCTTATTCTACCTTACATACCATGGGTCTGGGGGTTAGGAGCTCGAACGCTCCAGTGCAAGGGTCAACCAGGGGAACTTCTATCACTTTTAATGCTATCCCTTATGGCGGGGGTCATATACCTCCTCTGTCCCCTTCGCTCGGTGGTGCTTTTCAATAGTCAATTAGGCCAAACACTAATTATATCTTTTTTGGTGGAGGCAGTTTAGGACCTTCGTCTTATACAAAGTCAGTGGGATCTATGTCGTTCTCTTTGTTCGGTGCATTTGGAAACAATGATTTTTCTTCGGTTGTTGTCTGGTTGGGGCAACCCTAGTTTTGGTCAATAGAACCCAGTGCAAGGTACTATTCCTTCACAGGAAGAAACAATTGGAGTTTTCTCTACACAGGGTCTTTGGAATCCTTGGCAGGGATCATTTCCCTCACAAGGGATGTTGGTTGGGGGCAACCCCTTCCATAGTCAATGGAACCCCGAGCAAGGATCCATACCCATGGCCATCAGATCGGTTGGGGGAATCCCCTTCCAAGGTCCTTGGAACACAATGTAGGGAGCAATCCCTGCACAAGCTATGCCTTCCAATTTCGAGAGTCAGTCGATGATACCCCAATAAACACAGTTACCTTATGTTGTTCAAGTCCACAGTTTCTACCAGAACCCCGGCCAACAATCGAACTTTTCCTGCCAGCCTGGTGCCAGTCAAACTCTAGGACCCTCTTTTTCTGTAAATAGTTCACAACCAAAACTACCGTTTCTCACAATGCTACATCTTCCATACTTGTCGAGATTACTAAATGACCCAATTTGTCATGATCTGTATTGGCCCCCTATGCCGACTAAGTTGCCTTCATATATTTAAAAATTTGAGGGCAAGCCTGATGAATATCCAGGTGATCATGTGACGACTTTTCATTTATGGTGCTCGTCAAAATCGCTAAAGGACGACTCTGTCCATTTGCACCTTTTTCAACGCACTCTTATAGGGGTTATTGTGAAGTGGTATATTGAGCTTGATTGCTTGAGGTACTCTTACTTCAATGACTTGGAAATGGTATTCTTGAACCATTTCCAGTTACCTGTGAGATATGATGCCGACACCAAATTGTTGGCCAACTTTGAGCAAACCAAGGCTGACCACATCTCTGATCATATCTGAGAGTGGAAACAAAGAAAGAGCTTAATTAAGGTCAAGTTCCCTCCTTATTTCTTTCTTGAGTGATTCTTGAAGTCTTTAGTGTCTTGCATATCCAAGGATGTAGTGACTTCCAGAGTGTTTTCACAAGAGGAGGCGATTATAGGAGTCCAACTTCTTGAAATGATCTACTCTCAGTCTGGCATGATCTACAAGATCTTGCCATATGCACCGTGGTCTACTCTTGATAAGGCCAAGAAAAATTCTGGACCTTATGCCGATGGTATTGTGGGATTAGCACAAAGAAAGTCCACAGACCCATTGTTGAATCAATTGCAACAATTTTCAATACAACATACTGTGGCTAACCAGACTTCGAGTTCGACTATTCCCCCTACCCAAACGTCAGATGTACACTGTGTGCAGTTGACAAATCCCAAGGCCAACCAATATCCCAAAGGAAAGAAGAAACAATGAAATAAGAAGGGTAAATAGGATAAAAAAGCTACCAATAATGATGACCGGGGGGAAATGGAGAAGAATAATGGAGAAGAATAAGTCGAAGTATCTGTGTAATATCTGCATGGAAGACGACAAAACTCATCTGTGCCCTCACCTTGCAGAATCTCAAAAGCTATTAGCGTAGAAACAACCTTCTGTGCTGACAAACCCTTTTCCACAAGGGAAAAACATGGCTCAGGCTTCAGCATCCACGAGCGCGGTAGGGGGCATTCAAGGACCCCCCGCGCCTACCAATAATAACTCGACCACAAATTTTTACATGATGAGTGTCGAGGCACATTTAGCGACTAGGGCTCGAGACTACGGAATGTCGAAATCTGTCGAGAAGGGAAGGGAAGCGACTAACCCATTGACTCCTCTCCAAATTGAGAAGGTAATGGGAAAAATGATGAATCGCATCCCAAAAGGTGTGTTTAAGAAGGCTTCTCATAATCCAAATGCAAGGGCCGCCCATAACTAATCCATTGTAGAGGACCTGGAACATGCCCCTTGCATGATTTCTACTTTGGAAGTCCTCCAGAGTTTCCCCTCACAAAGTTTCCCCTCATAGAGACTTGTGACCCAGGAGCGATAATTTTCGATCCAACCAACTTGAAACCTCTTCTTCCTCACCACGTTTCCTTTTATATAGTAGTGGCTTACACCACAAAATATTTTACACGTAACATTTTCTGTACAGTGGTTGATGAGGGTGCCTCGACTTGCATGATGTTGTTGGCATGTTGGAAGTTCATTGGCTAGCCTGAGTTGTGTCCGTCGCCTACTTTGCTTACGACGTTTGACAGTCGGTCATTTACACCACATATAATTATTCCTTCCTTCCCCGTGTAGTTGGGAGGTAAAACTGTGCGTGTCGAAGTTGAAGTGGTCGATGCGCCTCTCAACTACAACCTCTTGTTAGGAAGGAGTTGGAGTTATGCGATGCATGCAATGGTTGCTACGGTTTTTTGGGTCTTGTTTTTTTCTGTACAAAGGTCGTATTATGACCATTGACCAGTTGTCTTTCTCTCCTCATGACCCTTCATCGGGGGATTCCACGGTCCTGATGATTGATAATCTATAGCCTGACACTGTCAACTTAGGTGCAGGTTTGTTTCCATTGTTGATGGGAAATTTTGATTACCCGTCGCCTTCTAGCAATGTAAGACTTATATCTGTTGTTCCCGACCAGTTGAGGGATGCAATTTTGCAAGTATCATTGTTTCAAATGAGCTACTTTAATGATCCATGGAATTTACCTTCCCCATTGGCCTTGATGGAAGGGATAGGGAATTGTGGCATGGCCATGCCCTTATTTGCGACTGAGGTTGTGTACAACATTGTCCAACAAACTTCGGCCAAGTTTGATCTGATTCCCTCTCAGGAGTTAGATCCAGTTCTCGAGCCTATTTGGGATAAATATTCTCTTTCCACTCAATATCCTTTAGAATGGGTATTTCTCTCTAATGAGGTGATTCTCGAGGCAATGACTGGTCCCGATAGACCTTGGGATGATCTACATCATAGATCTTACTTTCTTCCCGAGTTAAGGAGAATAGAAGCAGGAAAATTCATTTTGACCGTGAATGGAGATAATCCTTGTCCTATCAATCCTTTAGGTACGCATAGATTTTATGCCAAGGGTAACATGGCAAGCATTGCTACAATGATTCCAATTGATATCTCCCAAACCCATGTCGTTGTGGAGAATGTTTTCATCGGAGCGGATTTCTCCCCCTAAGAGATTTAAATTTACACCGAGTTATTCAAAGAATTCCCTAGTCTTACGAGGAAATGCCAGGCATTGACCCACGAATTTTTGATCATGAAATTACAACTTATCCTGATTCCAAGCCGGTCCGACAGAAGCTTCATCCAGTTAATCCTCGAAAAGCGGCAACAATCAAGGCAGAAGTAGAAAAACTGCTCAAAGCCGGTTTTATCTACCTTGTACAGTTGACAGAATGGGTGTCAAACCTGGTTCTGGTTAACAAGAAACATAGCACGATTCATGTGTGTATGGACTTTCATGATTTGAATAAGGCCTGTCCGAAAGAAAATTTCCCTACCCCATTTATCGATCATATTGTCGATGAATGCACAGACTGTGAGGTCTTTTTTGTTCATGGATGGTTTCCCCGGATACAGTCAAATTCAAATAAAACCCGAGGACCAACATAACACAACTTTTATTTGTCCTTGGGGAACATTCGTGTATCATAAAATGCC
This sequence comes from Picea mariana, assembly GCA_032191745.1. Classification (NCBI taxonomy): domain Eukaryota; kingdom Viridiplantae; phylum Streptophyta; class Pinopsida; order Pinales; family Pinaceae; genus Picea; species Picea mariana. Next base: position 8,984 of record JASDQU010150015.1, on the reverse strand, counting down.
TTTTGGCCTGAAGAATGCTGGAGCTACCTTTCAATGGGCCATGTTGTTTTCTTTCCATGACCTTAGACACATAGTCGAGACGTACCTTGATGATTTAGAATCACTCTCTTGTAAGAGATCTAATCATCTCAGACATCTTCGACTAAGCTTTGAGTGATGTTGCTACTATCGGATTCGCTTGAATCCTAACAAGTGCAGTTTCTGCATCACGTCAAGTCGTCTCTTAGGTTTTATTGTATCGACAACAGGGATCATGGTCAATCCTCTCAAGGTTGAGGCAATAGTTCAATTTCCTCCCCCATGCATGATACCCCAACTTCAGAGCTTATAGGGGAAAGAAAATTTTATTCGGCGTTTTGTAGCAAATTACACCGAGATCACTAAAGTGTTTATGCGTCTCTTGAAAAAAGGGGTCCCATTATGTTGGGATGAAGCTGCTCAATGCTCCTTTGAAGTGTTGAAACACGCCCTGACGTCTACCCCTATGCTCCGACCTCCCGATTATAATAGAGATTTATTGTTGTATTTGGCTGTTGCGGAGTCGACCATCGGCATGGTCTTGGTTCATGAAGATGATATTCTCAAAGAACAAGTTATATATTACCTTAGCCGAGGCTTGGTTGGACTAGAAATTAACTATTCTCACGTCGAGAAACTTGCTTTGGCAGATGTTCATGTTGTCCAACAGTTCCGTCACCACATTTTGCTTCGCAAGACCACTGTCATTACCGTCGTTAACCCTTTCCAATATGTGTTAACACAATGGGTCATTGGAGGAAATATTAGTAGATGGATAGTCATCTTACAGGAATTCGACTTGGATTTTGTTTCTTTAAAATCCAAAAATTCATTGGTCTTTGCCGAACTCATTTCGGAACTTCCGATCGAATCTACTAATATCATGCCCGAAGAGTCGCCTATTATGGGATATCTTTTTCTAATTGCATCTTCGTACCCCTGGTATGGAGATATACTTTTGTATCTACATAATTTGAAGTGCCATGCTTCTACTTCCTGCGATGAGCATCGACGAATTTGACACCAGGATTGAAAATATCTTATACTCGATGACACTTTGTATCGTCAAGGCATAGATTGCATTCTTCGTTGATGCCTTATCCATGAAGAAGCAGAGCTCGTTTTGAATGGCTGTGACACTCGAGCATGTGGCGGTCATTTTTCTGGGTTGGAAACAACCCAAAATATTCTACATGTAGGTTACTTCTAGCCCTCATTAATCAAGGATTGTGTTGAGGCAGACAAGAAGTGCCACCCGTGCCAGATCTTCTGTCGGAAGATGCAGGAACATTTTGCTCCTATGTTTCTAGTCATTGTTGTTGGTCCTTTCACCAAGTGGGGGATTGAATTTACTACATGTCACCCAACCTCAGCCATGGGGCATCGTTATATCATCGTAGCATTAGAATACTTCACAAAGTGAGTCAAAGCTATGCCAACGTTTAACAATGATGGAGAAAAACGACTCTTTTCATATTTAATCAGATAGTAGCAAGGTTCGGTATCCCGAAGGAGATTGTCACTGACCATGGAAGTCACTTCCAAAACAAAATGATGATTGAGTTAACATCAAATCTCAGGTTCAAACAAGAACATTCATCACCTTATTACCTGAAAGAGAATGGTCAGGTTGAAGCTGTGAATAAGTCTCTCAAGACTATTCTTCAATGAACGATCAATTCTTCCAAGTCAAATTGGCATTTGATGTTATATTCAACATTGTGGGCCTACAAAATGTCTGTGAAGACTGCCACCGTTGTTTCACCTTTTCAACTCATATATGGGCTAGAAGCATTCTTACCTATCGAGTGTCATATTCCTTCTTTAAAGTTGGTAGTGGAATTATTGTCACACACTTCACCGCTCGAGGAACACCTACTATATCTCAAGTAGCTCGATGAGAAGTGTCATGATGCAGCTTTATCTAATGAGTCTCATAAGCAATGAGTCAAGTGTCAGTACGATCGATCTGTTTGTCCAAGGTGATCTTGTCCTGGTCTATGATCAAGACAAATATCCCTTGGGGTCAGACAAGTTCAAACCCATGTGGTTCAGACTGTTCATTGTGAAAGAGGTCTTGAAGAAGGGCACTTACCGTCTAGTTGATTTTGAGGGAAATGCCTTGGTGGATCCTATAAATGGGCTTTACCTCAAGAAGTACTACTCTTAGGTTGGTCACCTGGGTGACTTCTTGTATATATGTATAACTTCTTATACATTTTTGTTTTTTTGTTTTGTGGACGTGTAGTTATTTATGTCTTATTTTTCACTGTGGTAGATGTCAAGTGAATCAGAGGTTTATTTTGGGTTCACGGACGACGCTATCCAACACACTCGGAGGCTTGCTTTTGCAGCTTGGGTGATTTTCACACCTAGAGGCTAGTTGCTATCTTTCAGAGGTATTTGTCTAGGCGACGCTACAAACAACGTTTTCGAATACAGTGTAGTGATAGAGTTGATTCGTGACGCTTTGTCACATGGAATTTCTCACCTCCAGGTCTACCTATATGCTCAATTGGTTGTGTCCCAGTTAAATGGGGTCTACCACATTTATGATCCTACTCTGCACTGATGATTCCTTAGGGTGCGTCTCTTAGAACGATCTTTCGATTAAGTTACGTATATCCATGTTCCTAGGAGATTTAATCATCTAAAAAATACTCTAGCTAATCAAATTTTAGATTGGCATGTTGCACACACATAAAATAAAATCACACACATACACATGTAAACACATTTGTAAAAAATTTCATCCATAAGACAAAAAAATATGTAAATATATATATATATATATATATATATATATATATCCAAAAATAGTGTCATGAGTACATAGGTGGGATTATTCCCTCAAAACATACTTATAAAAAAAGTGCCCTCGACACATCAATGGTCTATGCTATCTAAGTACAAGGAATATTGGCCCTGCTAGAGTGTACAACAACGTTGGCCAAACACTAGAATAACTGGACCCAAGTCCGAGGCACCCCTACTACATGAGGCTGCATAGAAGGGGGGAGATCCTCGATCTCGACCATAGGTACAACATGAGTGAACGTAATGAGGTTGCACTCCACTCGTCGCAGAACTCTATCAACCTCTCCGGTTGGGGGTCCCCCTACAACTACTGGTCCTCCAGCTGCTGCTAGTCCTGTCTCAGGTCGAGGACGTCATTGAGTCCTAGCAAAGTCCGCTGGTTGCACAGGCCCCACATCTCTACATAACAGATACACAAATCAGTACTCTATACACACATAAAAAGGATATATAAAAAAATAAAAAATTAAATAACTTTAAAAAGTATGTTATCTATCTTGCCTCGCTCCTCGCTGGGAGGTATAGGCATGCCCGGGTCTCTGGTGAAGTTGATCCCTTCGTACGAGTAATCCTCGATCACCACAATCTGTCGTGCCCACCAGTCAAAGAATTTTTCATCTAAGGCCTCTATGGTCCTCCCTCCACCCTGTTGAGGCAATAATGCTTCCCACCTAGTCATTGCTGGGAAGGAGGCTACATGCCCCCATACCATCTCTATAGGACTAAGACTAGGAACCCTCTCAAAGAAGAAGGAGCACACAATGGTACCAAACCAAAAGTTATTGTTAATATGCCATTGACACTCCATAAGATACCTCTTCATGCATATCATCATTTTCATACTCTAGTAAAAAATGTTGGCCTCCAAACAATGAATGACAGAATGCATGTGTGCTCGAGAGACCTAGTGAAGGGTTGCGGATCCAGTAATTCGCCCGATCAAGAGTAATATCACACATAGAGATAGGTTGGTGATATTGTGGATTGGTACCTGATAAGCTACCTTCTCAGTGTCGGCCTCACAATACATCTGAATGTAATCCTCGATGTTGAAAGGCCCCGGAGGAAACACCCTCAATTTAACTAGTTCCCCTCTCCTCGAGAATCCAATCAATAAGTATATATCCTCTGTGGTTAGGGTCGGTGATTGACCCTATAGCATAAAGACCTTTGCATCAGGATTCCAATACTCCACAAGAGCATTGAGCAGCCTAGGTTGTGCCCTAACGAATAGACATTGGAAGAAATTCCATAGCCCACACTGTTTCAGTGTGACAATGGATATAGGGTCCTCTTCAACCAAAAAATCAATATCCTCATGCTTTCTCTCCCTCCTATGAACACACATCCTATTTCATGGAAAAATGGAGGAGAGTCAGTACTGGAATTTTGTTTTTTCAAGGTCTACAAAGGTGTACGGGGGTTGTTTTGTACACAGTCATGTATGTACACGGGTTGGTGGTTTCCTGCCCAAGTATATACATGGGTTGACCTTGGACAACCCAATATACATAGGGCCACTCTTTTTACAAGAGCGGGCCCCCTCAAAACATAAAATTAAAGCATAAAAAATGAATTGAATTGCAAGAGGGAGTGATTTGTACTTACTTGGTCCAAGCAAAAGGTTGTTTCGTCCACTGAAGCTCCTAGAATCTACTCTTTTAACAAAGGGATCTTTTCACCTTTTGGTTGATTTTCAAATTACAATGGTAAAAATGAGTTGTCCACTTCTATTTAAAGACGTTTTTGGCCCTTTTTGACCCCCTTTGTCATTTTTCCTCTCTTGGTGATCACTTGATTCCACTTTTGAGTTTCTTATTGGTCATTTCGATACTCTTTTTCTTTCGGTTTGGTAATTTTTTGGGATGGGTCACTTTTTGGGTATCCTGGTAAAAGTCATTTTTTTCGACTTTTTGCACTTAAGTTAGGATTTCATTTCCACTTTCTGCATATTGTTGTATTTTTTAATTTTCCATAGGATCGACCCCACCGAAGTGTGATACAAAACCTTCATTGCTTCTCTAGAAGTGTCGTAATTAGGTGGTAGAGCCTACCTTTACATGGATTCCCTAGGTAGATCCTTGTTTCATTTTGGCGTCCATGCTGTCAGTAATGACTATAGGCTTGGGAGTCCTTGTTACTCCTATCATGATTATGAGATAAAGCCTCATTCATTTGATGCACCATTGTTCTAGGCCTTACCCTCAGGAATCTTAAATGAGCACGTTTTGTTGTCTTTCAAGCTCGCTTTGAAATTCGAAAGCAACATCCAACGAGATTGTATTTATTCTTTTCGATCTTGTTTGGATTAAATGAGAAAAGTATCCCCCTGGAGTCTTCTTTAAGACCTTTTTAGACTCTCTAAAAATGAAAATATTGTTGAGCAATCTTGTTTCCCTTCATGCTAGCCAAACTCAAATTTGAAGGCACATCTGTTTGGTGGTAGTTTACCCCTTTTTCCCAGATGGCTAATTTTAGGAATAAAGTTATGCTCTAAGAACCTTGGTTTTCTAGAAGAGTATTCTTAAGCGTAAGTTTAACTCTTTTTCGAACCAACTAGAATATCTACGAAAAATGTACTCCCTAGAGTCTTCTTTTTGTGTTTTTTCAGACTCTCTAAATGTGAAAAAACTACTGATCTTACCTTCTCTGGGCTCATATAAATTACATAGAAGGGGTCTCATTGTGTCATGCTTAATCGCATTTGTGAGTCTCATATTTGCGTCTTTGGCCTAATGTCAGATCCATGTTGCTCTCAACTGAACCTTTGAAGCATTCCTTATATGCAATCCTTGTAGCACTTCTTGCCTCTATGACCTGACACCTTGACCCATGGAGGAATTTTTCCTGAGTGTCCTTTTCCTGCACATTTCTCCTTGATTTGAGCATTAGTATGTTCCATGCACTTGAAACTAGTATGCTTGCTTGTGACACTCATTCCTCCTTTGTAACGTAGCATTCTTTTATTCCTTTTCAAGCTCTTAAAAAATTGAAAAATAAAAAAAAATCAAATATTCCAAAAAGAGGGGACAAGAAATATTCATTCTTTTTCGGCAGCAAAGAGAGTCTCCCCTGGAAAAAGCACATCCTTCCATTTTTTCTTCAAGCATTGGGATCTAGTATGACCTTAGGAATTTGTTCTCGCTACATAAAGTTGTGTCCTCCTCCATTTGGTTACTCTTCCAAACACATGGAGAGTTTGCATTGCCTCAAGCATCAAAAACTTATGTCAATGTCATGCTGCCTGAGTTTGATCATTTGTCATGATTTTTTCCAAGGGAAGTTTCAATCAATCTGAGTCGGCCTTTCTACAAATTGTCTCTTTATCTTCATGAGTCGGCCATCCCGAGAGTCCATTCAAGTCTAGATTCGAAATCAACGAAGTTCTCTACCTGATCATCGAGATCCTCATGTCTTTTCCCAACGAGCTGTCGAAGACCTCAGGGTAGTGAGTTATAAACTCCCATTATACTCCTACCTAAGTTTTGAATATCTTGAAGTCATTGCTCGAGCTATGAAGACCTCATCTCCAACCACAAGCATCACTATCTTCTTGAAGATGAATACTATACTTATATATCTTCGATTGATTTTGAGATGTAGATCCCCTGTGTATTTCTTGTGGATACACTTTATATAATTATATGACATGTATATGAAGTGTATTTAATTGGCAACCATGATTCAGTTCATCCTGATCATGGATAAGCCTACCTCAGAGAGACAATTGTTGTTTTGCAGATGGCACCTCTCGAAATTTGTTCCCGGGCTCACTATATTTTGTGCATTTGGTGAAGATGTTGTAATGTATTTCGGCCATCAGTTGCTCTTCTGACCTCACACATTAAGGGGCATCCGTTATAGCCCTAAAATTCCCTACTCATGCATACATGGCATTGGCCCTCTTATTTGCATAATTTGTCAAATCATTGTTGAGAAGGTCTTCTTAAACAACCATTTTTAGAGCATGTACACGCCCTACACCACTACAACCCACATACATAAGCTTGTTGCATGCTAGACATCCTGTGTACATATGCTTGTTGAACACTAAACAACCCGTGTATTCTTGCAAAAGTTGAAAAATTAAAAAGTTGTGAGGAATTAAGTGAAATTCATGGGCTATTGGAGGTTTCCCAACCAATTCACCTGCTATAGCCCATCACCCAACCGAATAACCATCCTTTTTTCATATAAAAGGAGGTGTTGGGGTCTCATTTCATATCTAAGCATAAGAACAATGAAACTCTTCCCAATTTCACTTCCCTTCCTTGCCCAAGCATTTGCTACCTTTTGTGAGATATTGCCTCAGCATTCCCTCTTCAACCCCTTCTTCTTCCATTCAATCCATTCTCTTCCCTTAAGGTGATTAGAATATTTAGAGAAGAGGCCCATTGAAGGTGCACTTAGAGAATTGTAAACAGGAGCGCGGACTAGGTTCACGAAACAATGGCTGACACTGATTGTAAGTTTCAGTCTTTGTTTAATGAATAAAATAATCTCTTTTCCCTGTCCCAAATGATGATGTTTTGTGTATTTTATTTGATTTATACATAGCATTTGATATCTAACCCTAACTCATGAACATAAATATCGTGCTTGTAGTCCTTGTTTTTCTAGTTTTGGATGCAGTTCAGCCTTGGGAGGAGACTTGCAGTCTTTGGAACTACAAATCTTGAGGAGATCATCACCAAACGTGGGATAAAAGGTACAATTACCGATATTCTCTCTTATTGATTTATTTTTATTTGTTTTGGTATGTTTTGGGTAGACTATAAACTAGATTGAATTTTAGACAGTCATTCGCTCTGTCTATATCTTAAACCATGGTATAGTTAAAGGGAGGATTTTCTCGCTAGCACCTACACCTTTTGAAGATCTGAGTCAAATGATAAATGTGGTCTTCCTTGTTTTTTGAGTATACCGTTACGTCATCTAAATAGACTACTACACAATTGTTAATTAATCCCAGAAAAGATACATCCATGACCCTCTGGAAGGTCACTCCTGTGTTAATCAACTCGAAGGGCATTCGTTTATAAGCAAAATTTCCCCACTTGGTTTGATCCAGATTTATGTAGGAACACAATGAAATACAGAAATACACAAAAACACAGAGATGCAGCAGAAATAAGACTTCATTTCATTAATAAGAAATGACTGAAATATGCTTACAGACAGAATGGAAATAAACTAGCTAGGGCGCTGGTAGCTTATCTCTGAGAAGAGATGTGGCCGCTACTCGCATCCATCAGAAGATGATTACAATGAGGCTCTGAAGGCCCTTTTACAATAAACGGGAATGCCAAAAGTCCTAGACATCCAAAAACCTAACCCTGGGAGATGAAGTGCCAAAAGTCATGTGGGCTCCGTTTGGGTAAGTTGGTGCATCAACTTCTCGGGGTCGTAACTTTTGCATACGATCTCCATTTTAGGCGTATGATAGCTCGTTGGAAAGATCTATTCGAGGCCTACAATGCTCGAGACAAAATAGCATCATTAGAAGTGATTTTGCAAGAGCAAAATACCCAAAAAAACATCATTTAGGGCCTCAAAATGGCCCCGGAAGTTTAGGACCCGAAAAAAACTGCTAAAAATAGTAAACTGTGTGAAAACTGAAAAACTAAAAGAAGCAATGGTGGGGGGCCAAGTGGAATAGGTGGGTGGCCACCAATATCCACCTGGATCATTCCTCCCCCCTTAGGAAGCAATGGTCCCCATTGCGTTGATTTCCTCCATGAGATGAGGAAACTTCTGCTGAACTTGGTCCCTGGTGAGCCATTTGCCTTGGTGAAGGAGTTGGCCTGCTTTGACAACTCGATATAGCAGTATCCTTTGTTTTCGGGTGTGCTTGATCTGTGTATCCATGATCTGATTAGTTCTGGCTTTTCCCATGCAGTCTAGATTTAACTCTATTGGTGTGAGTTGTTCTGCCATGTCGAATGTGTCTAGTAGAGGTGGAAAGTAGGGCCAAAGGCGGTCCACATTGAACACTGGGTGAATACCAAGGAATGGTGGAATGATGAGCTCAAAGGCATTTTCCCCTATAGCCTTGGTGAGGGTGTACGACCCATATCGAAGCGGACGAAGCTTGCGGTGGGGTCCAACGAGGTGCTCCTTTTGCAAATGCAGTCACACATTGTCGCCCA
>JASDQU010150014.1:515-10678 GCA_032191745.1 Picea mariana | reverse complement strand
GGTTTTGACTTAACAAACCCTAGAGGATGATTTGGTGGTGAAAAATTCCACCTAGCTTGTCCCAAGCTTGGTCTCGGAGATGCAATATGCTACCACACCATTTTAGTTCCAAATCTACTCTGTTGTAGGAGGATTCCACATCAGTTTCATGTGTAGATAGAGAGAGGGCGCACCATCCATTGAGGGAGGATTCATTCTAGCTGAGGAGAAGATAATTCAGGAATTATAGGTATTGGGTTTTCCTTGCAGGTGTCTTGGCATCATTCTTGGTTGTTTCAGGAGGCATTTCAGCGGAGGGTTTATTTGTATTGAGATTGGGACGATTTCCCAAGAGGAGGGTGCACCATTTCTTGGAGGGTGTCTAGATCCAAGGGTCGAGCAGGTCCTTTGATGATTTGAGCACTTGGGTTTCCATTGCAACATCCCGATCTATCATTCTAGTGGATTTGTGGAGCCATTGGAGGTCTCTAGGAGAGAGGCCTAATTATTAGGGTTTCAGCCATCCAGGAGGGCGCACCATACATTAGAGGAGGTTCAGATCCATAGGGTTTGAGAGGGATCTTGGAGATTCGGGAACTTGGGTTGTTCTTGCCATCACCTGATCTACTATTTGGCATCTTCCTTGGGGTGATTGGACACATTTGGCAGCAGGGCTAAATTGTTGAGGAGCTTCAGCATTCCGGCAGGACGTGGCATCATCCAATTAGGGTTTCTGCACTTCATACGACCAAATCTACTTTGGTATTGGTCTTCATCTCTTATCGAACCTTTGGAGGCCTATTTTGTATTGTCGGGAGCTTTTTGTAGCAACTCATACTTCTATCTTGGAACCATCTGTTGAGCATTCCAGATCAGCATCTTCATTGTAGTAGGTTCCTCTATTTCATGAATAAAATCATATTTGGGATGTTTTGGCTTGTCTATCATATTGCATATGGTTGAGGTATGTTCCATGATTGTATCTTCTTGTTAATTGCTGCAACACACATGTAAACACATCAATAAACCCTAAGGCCGAAATCAAGAGGCCATTCAACAAGTAAACACATGTAAACAAATAGATCAACAAAGTGTTTGACGAAATACCACAACCAGAAAAAAGATTTAAAAGACACCAAAACCGTGATGATCTTGGCATAATGGCTTGGGATCATTACAGTGGTATCAGAGCTTAGATTCCTGCTAGCCAGTGGGGATTAGCACATGCATACAGAACCATAAGGAGACATGGATAGGATATGCCTTGATATATCATTCTTGGAGATAATTTATCACGGCCTTAGCGAGTAAACTAAGGCTATAATAACCTTTCCTCAGTATCTAGTCTTCAGGAAGCCCAATTGGAGTGAAGAGGATATTCTACATGGGATCATTTTAGCGGATAAAAAGAGAAAAAAAGTAGCTAAATGGTGGGAAGAATAGAGAAACCCCACGCCCATTAGGAGCATGCAACCTTGCTGCTATTGCAAGGGGTCATGGGAACCAGATCATAGGTACAGGGGTAAGGATTAGAAGCACACTATTGAGGCACACTATGACAGTGATGATGAGATGTGTGAGGATGGAGCGATAGATGCTGATTTGGGACAGTTTGATGATGATAGTGACTCTTGCACAGAGGCTAGTGATAGTGACTCTTGTACAGAGGATGATGCTACTAGCATGCTTGAGGAGGATGATGACCCTTGTGTAGTGGATAAGCAGCTGGATGGACAGGATGATAGCACCAATATATAAACAGACATATCATATACCATTGATGACCTTACACCTCAACAGAGTGGTGACACTAGTGAGGATTCAGATGTGTTTGCACCTACAGGTGACCAGCCTCCTATGGGGGCTGTGACACATCTGTCATTTGTTCAGACACCCATGATAGCCACATCACATGAGGAGATCAGTGGCACGTCAAGTATTATGGATGAGCCTAGTGTAAGGGATGCACACCATGGAAAGGTAGAMCCACAGATCCAAGAGGAGGTACAGGACGCACAAGTAGTTGACCTCACAGATACAGGTCAGCTAGAGGAGATTGAGTCACAGCTTTTGGAGACTCCATTAGTTGAGCAGATTATGGAGACTGACAGGYTGGTGGAGCACTTACTTCCAAGATCGAACTGCAGTCAGGAGGATGCACTCTTTATTGGTCAGGACGACCACAACACGTGTCTGGATACATCTATATGGGATCTAGAAGCATATGATAGTAGTAGGTTGAGTGCACAAGAGGATACGGCTGCCCATACAAGATATAGTGTGATTTAGGGGGAGATAACACTTGGTGAGGGGGTGCAGTGGCATACAGGAGTACCCAACAACACAGTAGATCGTGGACAGTTCAACATGTTATCTTATGTAGAGAGTGTCTTTGGGGACTCCAGATTTGACATTAGCAGGACTGACAGTAGCAATGAGGGATATGAGGTGGCACCTCAGCATGACCATGATCAGGAGTCACACCACTTAACAGAACAGTTGAGAGTCAGTGAGAATATGATCATGGCAGCACCAGGCGCAGTGATGACATGCATGCATTGATGACAGATTACTGCTGGAGAGCATCAGTGGCACATGGTAGTTCAGATGAGGGAATCTCCATGGATGGTTTTCATACTCTTAGGGAGAGAGCATCTGTGATGAGGACCGACTACCAGTAGTTGTTGACTAACAGAGATTACCTGTTGAGAGTTGGTGAGATGTATCAGGAGGCTCTGAGGGAGCAGGAGTTGGAGATGGACCGACTCACTCAGGAGTTGGAGAGCACTCGAGGATTCATGAGAGGCACACAGACAACCCTTCAAGAATCATAGTCTAGATCAAATGAGTCTCTTGAGGAGATTCATTAGAGATCCACTTCATCTGTCTTAGTGGACACTCAGTTGTATCAGTCAGTCATGTTGATAGAGGATGTTGGTGATCTAGCAGAGGAGCACCAGTTGATGGAGGACACTTCCATTTGTGTTCGGAGAGCGTTTGACCTCCATGTAGAGGTTGATCCAACAGTATGCCCAGGATCTATGATGCAACATGAGTCTACGGGAGATGACATGAGTATGCCAGAGCATACAGTGATTAGTGATAGCTCACAGGTACATGCTGAGATGTATGGTGGGATTCATAGGGTTGTACTACCTTGCAGGGAGGAGACACCCTTAGGGGAGCATGCAAAGGCCACTCCTTTGCAGCAGCATAGGGTTATGAGATATCACCTTCAGCGTTCCAACAGTTGCGTGGGTGATAGGAGATGGAGATTGGTTTACCAGCAGTTGGGGGAGTTACTTTTGATTGTACCCGATGATTGGGGTTTAGTGAGGGCTACATGCGAGCAGTTATCAGGGGTACAGGTAGATRTACTCTTGGTCGAGTCCTTGGGATTGACCAAGGCAGGTGGTATTTTTCAGCCCCACAATCAGCTACAAATGTCTCTATTACCTTTTCTCGACACTTTTTTCATGGACAACAACATGAGGAGAGATAGACAGTAGCAGAGGGCATGGAGAGTGCGTGGGTCGAGACCACATGACAGGAGTACATTTACAACATCCAACATAATAGAGATGGATTGGCATAGTCATCTGACCGAGACTTGGTGCGTGATGGTGAGCAGCATAGGTCAGATGATAACAGATGAGAACAGAGGGATTCCGACAGTGATCAGTGAGACACAGGAGCAGTTAGAGGGGATTGGAAGTGATCAACTTCCAAGTCTGCCATGGGATCCGGGAGTCTAGTTGATTAGCGGGGTGTTTCACTACATGGTGACCCAGGTTGTGATAGAGAGCCACACACTCCACTAGGGGTCGATTTGGAGCGAGTCTACGGGGATTTGTTTGATAGAGCGAGGCAACTTCTCACTCTCGATCATCATGATCGGACATGGAGATGGGTGGACAAGTACCTCTTCTACAGAGATGTATTTACTGATACAGTTTATGGACAACAGGTCCAATGATCACAGGTATTTCAATGGGAGGACCCCGGAGAGGAGGATTCAGGATGTATGCAAGAGGTAGACAGTGATGGTCAGAGTAGTGTAGGGCCAATAGGGTGACCTTCGAGAAAAGTTAGCATGGGACCCATGAATTGCAGGTTTGGGCATTTCACTGACTGACAGAGTTGAGTGGACCTTTGTAGGGGAAAGTTGTCCTAACCTTCCATTGAGCTTCAGTGTTAAGGAGAGCACATCACTTGAGGGCGTCTCACGAAGGTCTTGCAATACCTCATTCTGGCATCAACATGTACAGTTGATGGAGGCCGTGTGGATCTTGGTAGAGATTTGGACGATGGAATCATTATGAGATGAGGCCATGTGTCATATGCAGGAGACTCACGGAGTTGGTTTATTTCAAAATTATGCTTCCCAGGGGCTAGCAGTTCATGACTTGTTATGGGACCTAGGGGGTAGAGTGTATGAGTGTTCATCTTTGTATGGGTTCTACTACGTATCCCACATGTGGACATGGGATCCTGGTATTTTACTTGGAGGGATGTGGTTATTGCTCGAGGACAAGCAATTTTCTAGCAGGGAGGACTGTAATGTCCCCACTTTGGGACATCATCACAGTACAAAGGTTTATGATGATTAGAGTAGCCAGATGGGTGTTATAGTGAGTAGAGGGGTTATTGAGTGGCATTGGGAGGTCTAGCTTTCATTTCTCATCATATCTCATCATTATGATCCATTCCAAATAGGTTGGTTTTGGTTCCGTTGCATTTCGATGATTTCCATGATTTTGACTATTTTGAGCTATAAGTTAATTAAATTCACTGAAGAGGTCATTTTGGGAACATTACTTGGAGGAACCTCTCAGTGTGATAGCTCATTGGAATCAGGAGGAGAAACACTATAGTATGGTATGGCTAGAAGTGACTTTCAGTGGCCAGGGAAGCCACAAGGAGAAATAAGACATTTTTTAGAGGTAAAAAGGTTAATTAATTAATTAAAGTGATTTAATTAATTAATTAAATATTAATAAAATGAAAGTTACTTTGGAGGGACAAGGTGAGCCAAAAAGTATAAAGGAAAGGCAAGGGCCTCTACTCATTCATTCATGTATGATCATATTTTGATAACTGGCTTCTCGCTAGTGAGCCCAACATTGGGGGTTTTGAGGGTTTTGACTTAACAAACCCTAGAGGACGATTTGGTGGTAAAATATTCCACCTAGATTGTCCCAAGATTGGTCTCAGAGATGCACTACGCTCCCACACCATTCTAGTTCCAGATCTACTTAGTTGCATGGAGATTCCACATCAGTTTCATGTGCAGATAGAGAGAGGGCACACCAGTTGAGGGTTTCCAGCAAGAGGGGCGCACCATCCATTGAGGGAGGATTCATTCTAGTTGAGGAGAAGAGAATTCAGGAATTCTAGGTATTGGGTTTTCCTTGCAGGTGTCTTGGCATCATTCTTTGTTGTTTCAGGAGGCATTTCAACGGAGGGTTTATTTGAGATTGGGACGATTTCTCAAGAGGAGGGCGCACCATTTCTTGGAGGGTGGCTAGATCCAAGGGTCTAGCAGGTCCTTTGATGATTTGAGCACTTGGGTTTCCATTGTAGCGTCCCGATCTATCATTCTAGTGGATTTGTGGAGCCATTGGAGGTCTCTAGGAGATAGGTCAAATTATTAGGGTTTCAACCATCTAGGAGGGCACACCATACATTAGAGGAGGTTCAGATCCATAGGGTTTGAGAGGGATCTTGGAGATTCGGGCACCTGGGTTGTTCTTGCCATCACCCGATCTACTGTTTGGCATCTTCCTTGGGGTGATTGGACACATTTGGTAGCAGGGCCGAATTGTTGAAGAACTTCAACATTCCAGCAGGACGTGCATCATCCAGTTAGGGTTTCTGCACTTCATACGGCCATATCTACCTTGGTATTGGTCTTCATCTCTTATCCATCCTTTGGAGGCTTATTTTGTCTTGTTGGGAGATTTTTGTAGCAGCTCATACTTATATCTTGGAGCCATCTGTTGAGCATTCCAGATTGGCATCTTCATTGTAGTAGGTTCCTCTATTTCATGAATAAAATCATATTTGCGATGTTTTGGCTTGTCTATCATATTGCATATGGTTGAGGTATGTTCCATGATTGTATATTCTTGTTAATTGCTGCAACACACATATAAACACATCAGTAAACCCTAAGGCTGAAATCAAGAGGCCATTCAACATGTAAACACATGTAAACAAATAGATCAACAAAGTGTTTGACGAAATACCACAACCAGAAAAAATATTTAAAAGACACCAAAACCGTGATGATCCTGGCATAATGGCTTGGGATCATTACAGTGGTATCAGAGCTTAGATTCCTGCCATCCAGTGGGGATTAACACATGCATACAGAACCATAAGGAGAGATGGATAGGGTATGCCTTGAGATATCATTCTTGGAGATAATTTATCACGGCCTTAGCGAGGAAACTAAGGCTATAATAACCTTTCCTCAGTATCTAGGCTTCAGGAAGCTCATTTGAAGCGAAGAGGATATTCTACATGGGATCATTTTAGCGGATAAAAAGAGAAAAGAAGCAGCTAAATGGTGGGAAGAATAGAGAAACCCCACGCCCATTAGGAGCACGCAACCTTGATTCTATTGCAAGGGGTCGTGGGAACCAGATCATAGGTGTAGGGGTAAGGATCAGAAGCACACTATTGAGGCATGCTATGACAGTGATGATGAGATGTGTGAGGATGGAGCGATAGATGTTGATTTGGGACAGTCTGATGATGATAGTGACTCTTGCACATAGGCTAGTGATAGTGACTCTTGTACAGAGGATGATGCTACTAGCACGCTTGAGGAGGATGATGACTCTTGTGTAGTGGATAAGCAGCTGGATGGACAGGACAATCGCATGACCAACACCGATACACTAAAGACGTTCACACAGTTTTCCCCAACACGCACAACCTTAGATCGACGTACTTCTTTTCATCTTTGTCGATACATCACATATCGAAAAGCTTCCTCCCTTTTTCTCTCATACACATTGTATTGGTGAGGTTCGTCTTTCTCTCTTTGATGCACTGCTTGTTGATGAGTTTCCCTTTTTTGTCCTCGATGCACCAACAAAAGGATGTCGATCCCTCATCAACATTGAGCATATTACTGGTGATCTACTTTCTCTCTTCGACATCGACCCTGTCAGCAAGACACATCTTCATCTTGATACCTCTCTTATTCTCCTCCATCTTAGATCCTTCTCGTTGTGCCCCTCAGTCAGGATCCCATAATTTTCAATGAGTAATATTTATATATATCACTGGATAAATGATGACTAATCACGTACCTCGCCTGATCTACTTCATGTTGCAGTCGTAATTAAGTTTGTTTGTGTTTCCAGTAACTTTCATTGTGCATACCATACCAGCTTGTTTACTTTGCGCTTCTTGATTTTATAACTAACCATGATAATGAAAGTGGTGTCTATCTTCAGGTGGGTTAACTGCAACATCTATAAGACTTGAGTTGGCTTTGAATTGCATCCTAAAAGAAAATTGGTCCTCCCAACTCTTAGACAATGTTAAGCGCTTCGAATGCCAATTGACTATTTTCTCGGATTTATATTTTTGTGCTACTAACATGTTACCTTAGCTCTAATGGATGAACTAAGAACCTATAAAACACATATAACACAAGAACTGATGAAACTAAATTCAGACAAAACAAGCACGAACAAAACCTGAACTTTTATTAAAAAATGCCTAACTAGCAATTTTTGGGTTTTCGTCAAAGTGTATTTTTCATTCCCAAAGTAGACCAATTGTATGATTTATGCCATTACTATTCCAATGTAACAGATGGAATCGAAATTCTAGGCCCAAAAGTGTTAGGTCAAGTATTTCCCACCAAGTCAATGTCCTTAGCTGTGACATCGTCGAGATATTTAAGTGACATGGTAAGCTATCTTACCGAAAGCATATCCCTACTCCCTCCACGTCACAGAAAACGACACTCCAATCGAACATCATCTGAGCAAGTTACGAGTCTTTGAAATCCCCTCCAACGATGTTAGCATAGGTTTACATTCTTCAGTTTACGCCACTGCGCAAAATTGTTTTGGGAGAATCTGTATATGTAAATGACATTCTTTCACCAGAGAATTTCTTGTATGGGGCATTTTATATATATATATATATATATATATATATATATATCTGCGAATGATATCTGTGAGCATCATCACCCTCTTTGGAACACAAGTTCTATTTATTGAGGTTATTGTGGAATGTGTTGGCCCACCAATAGGTCTCATGGTTGCAAATATTTGGCAAAGGCAGACGATAAAGTGAAGGTAGACTATAACCCTCCCATACTATCTGTGGAAGATGTAGTAGCTCAATACAAAATGAGGCGGCGGTGTCACCATATCAAGACAAACTACAGTGTTGGGTTTAAAAAAATGATGAAAAAATTGCAGCATCGCATGTGGATTCATTTATTGATGCAAGCTTCTTAGTAGATGTAAGTCCTGCCTTGCCCCGTAATATAATAGCAACGATGTGAAGATGGTGGCCAACACAGTTCGGAGAAGTTGGTAACATGAACTCTGATGCCACCCGTAGGAGTTGTGAAGATTAGTGTCGACTCACCCGGAAGAGGAGAGAGCAACGAGCATGATACACCCGACGATGATGAGATGAACGTTCCCGGTACTATACTGGGAACCATGAAGGGAATGAGGCCGGCACACCCTGGCGACCAAGCAAAGAACGTGACTGGTACTACCAATTGTGAATAACCCACGACGATGTGTTGTTGACATATTTGGCATTATCAATAGCTCCGGTGCAAGGAAATTGTTTGACTGTTTATCATCACCAAAACGTAGCGCGTAGGGGACTAGTAAAAACAACATACAAGTCAAGGACTACGCCCAACAAAGAGTGTTTTATTAACATCCAGCAAACACCATCATAAAATATCAAATGAACGTAAAAAAAACACAGCCTGTTTACGTCCATAAATATCAAATGAAATAAAAAAAACACAGCCTGTTTACGTATATCAAATGAAGTAAAAAAAACACAGCCTGTTTACGTCCACGATTTGATGAAGCTCGTGGTGTAGGAAGTAAAAGGTGTTGGAAACATGCCAACGAATTTCTTTATGCATTCATATGTACATACAGATGCACATGCATGCAATTTTATGAACTGTTCGTGTAACTATGTGATTGATTCAAGATCAGTCTGTGTAATTGAGTGATAGATATTATATATATGAGCATACCCATAGAAGTAGAATACATTGAGAGCAGCGAGTGTGTGAGGAGAGGATGATTTTATGCCTATGAAGGCTATTGTAGTTCTTCTTTGACTAACAAAAGACCGATAATCATTGCTGGTGTTTTTTTCCCAATTTAAATTTCCACATAAATAACTGTGTCAAGTGTATATTTATTGTTCTTGATTTAATGCATGTGTAATCTAACTCTGTTATATTTCCTATGTTTTGCTTCCGCTGCCTAACAAAAAGGAGCATGGGATATCCAGTGAATGGTCTTGAAAAGGGAGCATGGGATATCTAGTGGATGGTGAGTTCGATCCTGACTTAGTTATAAGAGGCCTGACTATGGATAAACAGGAAGTAAACTTGGCCAAGGATGATCGCTTTGACTATAGATCTCTGCATGGTACTACATTTTTATCCAATGGATTTGTAAGTGAAACGTATGGGCGCGAGCTAGTTGACTAGCGGAGTGAAAGTCGATGGGAATTTCTTAATACTCTTTTCTCAGTTTCTGAGGCAGTGATGTATATGCACATGGTTGGCAGACTTGATGAAGGGACCCTACCTCCAAAAATTGGACTTCGTGATTGTCAAGGTCTTTACAAGGTGGTAGCCAAATCTCTCTTCAGAGCACATGTGGCAGGACAACTCAAGAATGAAATTATAACCAAACCTAAACGCTTTGTAGAGATAGAACCGGAAATTCGACTCATACTTTTAAATCAGGAGGAGGGGAGGAACGTACTCTTCTAATTACAAACTCAGAGTATCACTACACAAATAAAATGATGAATCATGCTTTCAATAATTTTCTACCAAATGATATGGACAGGCGAGATCTTTTTGAGATGGTCATTGTCTCTGCCAAGAAACCTGAATTTTTTGGTCATTGACTCTGCCAAGAAGATGGTCATTGATG
>JASDQU010109695.1:114215-125491 GCA_032191745.1 Picea mariana | reverse complement strand
TTAACCCAAAATCCATTAGCTATTAGTGACATCTTGCCCATACAAGTTAAAATTGTAACTTTTAATATTTATATATATATATCTATTTGTATATATATAAAAGAAAATATTTGTTGGATTCTCTCATCCTCTAAATATTGGGATGAAGGATAGATCAATTATTACTGGTAACTCCAATGGGTTCAATGAAATTATGATCTAAGGCTTTATCCTAAAAAACATGTCTTGGGTGGATGGAAGGTAATTATACTATTTTCTGGGGTTATCCTTTATATATATATATATATATATATATATATATATATATATATATATTTAGTAGAGATATTTTTGTTGACCTGACCCTTTTCACTATGGTGTAATTTTCAAGGAAGTTGTGGGATCCATCTCTACTCTTTACTTTGTTTCATAAGCTTCCAAAATAATTTTTGATAGTTTTATTGTGTTTTTCGGGAAAAAACACTTCTTAATTTTCTCAACACTTTAGAGAAGAACTCACTTTAGTGGAGAACTCAAAACTAGCTAATTGTCACTTCTCACTATCAACCCTGAAAATACCATCCCAAAGAAGGTCTTCTAATTGGAGAACCATATTGCACACTCAAATATCATATTTTTTAAATTAATTAGGCACATATTTATATAAGAAATTTTTTCTCAACAACATAACAAACTCATGAGGGAATCTCTCAACCATTCACAATAAATAATATGTGATAGTTGCATAAAATCTCTCACAACTAACTATATCTAACAAATCCAAACCAATCTCTTTAAGCATTAATTCTAACACCCTCTAATAATGCTTAGATCACAAATAACAACATTAAAACTACATAACAATATTTTTTTCAATTTCATCTATTTCTTATCATCAATGAAACTCATATGTTTGCTCCATGGGAGATACCACCATCATTGTTGTCCCATCAACATTGCTTCTAAGGAGTCATTTTCCTATCCGTTGAATTGCATGGTCACCATATAATGTTGGAAAACCCGATGCTTGAAAGATGAAACGTGTGCGTTGCTAGCTTCCTTGCATTCATCTACTAGGTCCATAGCATCTGTGAGAACATCCCTAAGGTTCTAAAGCCAATTGGTCATCAATTGGGATTTCGTCTGCTTCGTAGCGTTGTTCAACACGAATTTAATATGAGCAAGCTCGTAATATATCTATTCAAACTCCTATTTGAATGTGACAACCAATAGTACTTATTCCTTTAATTTTTCCTTGAGCGTGGAGCCAATTTTATCTCCAACAAAGTTCACACCATTAGCACTTGTCATCTCCATCTCAGCACTTAGAGAACTTAGGAAAGTTTTCTTTGGATATGAGCATCGGTGGAATAGGCGGTTACCTCCTCTTTAACATATTGTAAAACCGTTGATTCCTTGTACATACAATAATATCTACTCTCAAACCATAACAATCTACTATTCTCTCTGCACACAGAGAAACACATTCACTTTACTATGAGAACCTGGGCACTATCGTGAGGGAGTTATACCGAGAGCTTCTAACTATGATACCAAGTTGGATTATAGAGAAACACATTCATTCAACTTAACTTTCAGAAACTTCTAGGCACTATCGTGAGGGAGTTATACCTAGAGCTTCTATCTATGATATCAAATTGGATAATTAGATTGCACACTCAAATATTATATTTTTTAAATTGATCAAGCATATATTTTTATAAGAATTTTTTCTCAATAAGATAAAAAAATTCACGAAAGAATCTCTCAATTATTTACACATAAATAGATTTAAATAATTGGAAAAGATATTTCACAACTAACTAAATCTAATAAATCTAAATCAATATATATAAACAAATCCAAACCAACCTAATATCATGTTATATCATGTTAAAACTTTACCTGTAAATTTTTCAAAACTACATAAGTAACACAACGATATAAACATGACTCAATATCTCTAAAGTAATATATTTCATATAACAAAAGCTATCCTTGATGTAAGAGGCGGTGCGTGTGCTGAGCCCAAAATAATAGATCAGTGCAAAATCACATGTTACAGATTCATTAGTTAGCATGTGAAAATATGTGTTGAAGTCAACTTACCTTCTTGAGCAATTGTGTTTCTGTATGCTAAATGAATGGTCTAAGAGGCTTAAGTTAAAGTAAATGGTTGATGAGAACATACTTTATGTAATATGTGCATATCGCTTTCAGTTAAAGTAAATGGTGGATGAGAACATACTTTTATGTAATATGTGTATATAGTACACTTGGAAAGGATAATGGTCTTTTTTTTCTGAAATACTTAGGAAAGATTTGGTTTTATGTCAACACAAAATGAACCCAAGAAAACAAAATCATTTATTATGAAGGGATTTATGTAAGTAAAAATATATTTTAAAGATAAAAATAAAAAATTATTACAATACTTAAAATAAAATATTTTCTTAATTATAAAGGGAAAATTTAAAAGAAAAATTGAAAAATTATTACAAGATTTTAAGAAAATAAAAAAAATATTATGAAGGGATTAAGTGTATGTCAATATCCATTTTTAGGAGAGATATGTAATTATTTCAGTGCTTAGCATAAAGTTAACCATAACATTTAAAACTCTCAATCTATAATGCACAAAGAGGGATCACGTGCTTACAGGTAAAAATGTTTTTAAATTGAAAAAACTCGAGTAAACGGTTTCACTTCTAGGGATTTGATCCCTCTAAGTGAGTGATAAATCTAGAGTTAAGATGGATCTATGCTAGTGAAGGGAGTATACTTGAAATTTTATGTTTTTTTAAATCATTAAGGAATCATAAACAAGGAGAAAAATGCTATGTGAAGGGTAAGATGTGGTTTAGTTATCATAAACATGATGGTAAAAGAGTGTTAATGGGAAAAAAACCTTTAAAACAACAAATCATGAATAACATTTTTTATAGGAGTGATTTGTAGTATCTTAATGGGAGATATGTTTTAAGTGAAACTCCTTAGATTTCTTGTGAAATATGTTCTATTTTCTCAACATATAAAAGTTGTGATTATTCCAAAAAAATTGAAACACAAAAATAAAACATGGACTTTAAGAATTAAATAAGAATACACTATTAAACAATGCAATGCTTGCTTATCAAAACAATAAGACTCTTTGTTGCGAGGAGTCTAAACCAACTTACTAGTTATAAATTTAGTTGATGAAAAGAGGATAATCCATTAATTACACACATTGCAAAATTTGCATATGAATTATATTGGAAATGTACATAATAGATCTTCCAAGATAAAATCATCCAACAATTGAGATCAACACATTGAACACTCATGCATTTTGATGAATTCAACTTAACTTGAAAAACATATTGAATGAAAAAGGCATCAACTATGATAAGTATGTTCACAACAATCAACTAGAAACATATTTATAGATCTATATACTCATTATACAAAATACTGGGGCATTTCTCTTTAGGATGGAATGCCTTGGGAATGGTGAATCACTCTAAAACATGATGCTTCATAGTCTCACTTTTACGCATTGTTCTTGTGGAGGGTTTCCAAAGTAGTGATGAGTGTGACGTTCTTGCACTAATCTGTCCAAGTGTTAATTTCATTGAGAATACAACCTTTTTATGTTATTTCTCTAATCCAAACTCTGAACTCATAATAGACCCTAGCTTCCAATTTAGAAGCAATATATATATTTCTTGTTTTGATGGCCATAACCAATCCAAAACCCTTACTTGGTAATCCAAATGATATGAGAGCTTCACGCATGCACACACACCCAAAAAAAAACCTTTAAAAATCCTTTTTTTAAATGTTAAATCATGGGATTTTTTAAAATTTGTGTTGCTCGTATTGTATATGTTTCACATTTCTTGTTTATTTTCATTTAGTCATGTTGTCATGCATTGTCCATGCAGAGGTGGCATTTCCTTGGAATATTTCCACATTCAATGTGATATCATAGTGGGTGTAGATGTTGTGAAAGAGACTCAATCGTACTCTTGGTATTTCATGTATTCTAACATTTTCTTTCATAATAGTTTTTGCAATATGAACATCTTTATAAGTAGGTTTTACAATGTGAAAATTTACTTAGCTTGTCCACAACTATCATAATTGAATCATGTTATTTTTAAGTTTTTGCCAAACCTTTAATAAAATCCATTGATATTACTTTCCATTTCCATTCTGGTATGGTATAGGGAAAGGATGCAATAAACCTGCTAGATGTTGATGTTCCTCTTTTCCCTATTGACACTCTAAACACTTTGACAAATAATCAACTATAACAGCTTTCATATTAGGCCAATGAAAATATTTTCTTAATGCTAAAATCATTTTTTGATATCTAGGATGGCATAAATAAGTCTTTTTATGGATTTCATTAAATATTATCAATTTTAAATCCATTGAATTTGGTATGTAAATTCTATTTTTAAACTTCATAATTTCCTCTTGGTCGATTTTGAAGTCTGTCATGTTTGTTTCTTCTTTCTTTTTCAACATGTTTTCTTTTATTTTTACATACTCTTTGTCCATTTTCTTCTTCATCTTTCAACAATTTTTATTTTAGTTTTACATACTCTTTGTCCATTTTAACTGCGTATATTATTTTTTCTTAGAGATCGTTGTCAAATTTACTCACAATTATTTCATAAATATCACCTTTCATTCTACTATATGCATCCACAACTTTGTTTTCCTTACCCTTAATATGTTTGATTTCAAAATCAAATTCGATTAAAAATGCAAGCCACCTTGCTTGTCGTGCATTTAATCCTTGTTAATTCAACAAGCACTTTATGCCACTATTTTCTGCTAAAATCAGAAATTTCCTTCCTATTAAGTAATGACCCCATAATTTTAATGCATGAATCTGAGAAGCTAACTCTAATTCATGTGTTACATAGTTTCATTCGTCATCCTTTAAATTTCTCGATTCATAAGTTGTAACACCCCTCATATTATAAACATGAATAATTGATCATAACAATATAATAATGGTCAAATAACACAGAGTAAAATTTTAGTTCTACTTGTGACAATTCACATACATTCTACGCAACCACTATCAACATCAACAATTATTAAGTTAATTAAATACACAAGTACAATTCACTAATTATGTGTGGAGTTTTGCACATTAACCTTACATAATTGGTTAAGAATCTGCATAGTAATAAAATTCTACTCTCCAACTTCATATCTATAAACATAAAATGTAGCAATCCTTGGATGGAAACACCTTCAAAATAATCATGAATTAGCTATACAAATTATTCAATTATTTCATATTCATAACTTTTCACCAACCAAATTTTTCTTGTGACTGTATGAGTTGTGCATTGCTACTATACCGTGACCCCTTTCTCTTATGGAATCATATCTCCCCCATAGTTTTCATGCCTCTCACATTGTAGCCAACGATTACTATTTTTATTAATTAATTCAATGTACATAATATACAATTTGACCCTCAACCACATTAAATCAATACATGATCTTCACCCCAACACATCGGTTCACCAACCTAATTCAAATTTATACAATTCGTTATAATTTGCATTGTTTAAAAATGGGGATGTTACATATACCATATGTATACCCTTCTATTTTAATTTTGTTTCTTTTAGCTTCGTTGTAATATTTTTCTCGTTACTATATGACTTATTATTATAAATAAAAAATTATGACCCTCAAGACTCATTAAATTTATTAATATATTCTTACAAGTTGGAGTATTACCTCCTTAAAGATATGGTTTATGTCTACTATAATCTCATACTATGGATGAAGCATCCCAAGAAACCCAAACTACGTCTGAGTGAAGGGTGGAGAGCATGTTATGGAGGAAGTAGCTAAGTGGTTACATTGGAAGTAACAATTTCAATAACTTAGTTCATCACAAGATAGTACAACAAGTCCTTTCAAAACATCCTAAGAAATGACCCTTGAATGCATACAAAACCCTAGCTAGGGTTCCACAATCAATGCAAAACCAACAAAAAATATGAAGGCCAAGAAAGGAATCACACCAAGCTCTATAACAAAAAAATTATAGTTTCCAAACAAGTCAACATCACACCAAATGTGATAGACAAGAAAGAATTTGAGGATTTGGAGAATCGGGTGAGTGTGAAAAGACAGACCATTAAGGGATGGGTTACTGAACCAATCCATTCGCATGCATGGGATACCATGTTTTTGAGGATAGTTGGAACATACTTGTTAATGACAAGTTTAATATACCAATCCCTCAAAAAGAACAAGCAAGAGGAGCAATATATGCTTCACACAATAAAAACATTTGAAGGAAAATTTGAAGCCATATGTAAAGTAGTTTTTGGGATTAGGATTTCAATATTACATGTGGAAAAGGAAACATGTAATGGGAAGTAGGAAGATAGATCGTCTAGTTCAATAAGAACATGTGACAATCCCATTGTTCTGGATAGATACCTAAAACAAGGAGACCAGAAGACCAAGATGTCAGTAAATGTGTTTATGGAGGGGAATGTTCAACCTTCCAATGCTTGATATGTTTTTTTTATATATATATTTTATATGTTTTATTGATGTTTTTTTGTCGCTACACTCGTTTGGACAAGTTTGATGATAGTCTATTGGTACCCGATATGGTTTTCCTTGAGGAAGGTCCCTACCAAAAACTGTTTAAAATTCTTTTTTGGTATATAATGTAAAGTTAGAGTAATGTTTTTAGATTAATAATAATAAAATAATAACCAAAAATAATTTTAGTTTTTAATTTTCAAATTAAAAAAAAGGTTTTAAAACCAAATTTAAAAATTGAAACTTAAAACAATAATATATAACGATTTTTGTATTTTAATATATCAAAATTATTTTTATAAGGCTATTGTTTAATTGTTGTTCCATATTGATGTATCGAAAAAATGCATGAGGAATTTTAAATTATAATATATTGAAATGAATATTAGTATTATATATTCAAAAAACATTTAATAAAAATATGTATTAAGTAAAATATTCAAATTGTATTATTAAAAATTGCATTGTAATTTTGATTGTAGTATTTTGTTTCTTCTTAAGAGATTACAGGTTCAAATTTAGAAGGGGGTAGGGTATGTATATTTTTATAGATTTTACCTGTTAAATCGTTGGGCGAAGAGAGTCCCTTATCCCACAAACAAGAAGATCTCATACACCAATTTAGTGTATTGGTTTGACCATAATTTTAAAAATAAATTATTATTATATTATTATTATTATAATATATTTAAATGAAAACTAATACTATATATTTAAAAATACTTAATAAAAATATGTATTAAGTAAAATATTCAATTGTTTAAATATGTATTAAGTAAAAAAAAATAGCATATAGACAACAACCACATGTTTAAGATGGTCTTTAAGGAATGACATCCGTAATAGTTTCTTCACAATGCATTTCTCCTTCTTCCTCGAAATTTTAGAATGGAAGTCAGAGAAGTGCTAACCCAAAATCCATTAGCTATTAGTGACCTCTTGGCAAGACACGTTAAAATTGTAACTTCTAAATTATATATATATATATATATATATATATATATATATATATTTGTTGGATTCCCTCATCTTATGAATATTGGGATGAAGGATAGATCAATCATTAACCACAATTATTATTGGTAACTTCAATGGGTTTAATTAGATTTGAAATTATGAACTAAGGTTTTACTCTTATAAAACATGTCTTGGGTGGATAGAAGCTAATTACAATATTTCTTGGCGATATCATATATATATATATATATATATAGATAGATAGATAGATAGATAGCTTGGTTGGCGTGACCCTTTTCACTATGGTGTAATTCTCAAAGAGATTGTGCATCCATCTCTACTCTTTACCTTGTGCCATAAGCTTACAAAATTGTTTTGGATGGTTTCATTCCATTCTCTTAAAACAACATCTCTTAATTCCCTCAACCCTTTAGAGGAGAACTCAGAAAATATCATCCCTAAGAAAGTTTTTCAATTGGAGAACCATATTGTACACTCAAATATCATATTTTTTAAATTAATCAAGCACATATTTATACAAGAGTGTTTCCCTTAACAACATAACAAACTCATGAGGGAATCTCTCAACCATTCACACATAAATAATATCTTATAGTTGGAGAATATCTCTCACAACTAACTAGATCTAACAAATCCAAACCAATCTCTTTAAGCATTAAATCTAACACCCTCTCTTAATTCTTACATCACAAATAACAATATTGAAATTACATAACAATATTTTTTTATGTTAATCTTTATCTAGTCTCCTCTCTGAAATCTCATAAACTATACTCTTTCTCTCCCAATAATTCCAGCTATCACTTGATCCATTTAATATACAAATGTTTCTTATCATCAATAAAAACTCATATACTCATATAGTTGCTACATGGGAGATACCACCATCATTGTCCCCATCGGCATTGCTTAGAAGGAGTCATTTTCCTATCCGTTGAATTGCATGCTCATCATATAATGTTGGAAAACCCGATGCTTGAAACATGAAACGTGTGCGTTGCTAGCCTCCTTGCATTCATCTACTAGGTCCATAGCATCTGTGAGAACATTCATCTACTAGGTCCATAGCATCTGTGAGAACATTCATCTACTAAGGTTCTAAAGCCAATTGGTCATCAATTGGGATTTCGTCTTCTTCGTAGGTTGTTCAAGACGAATTTAATATGAGCAAGCTCGTAATATATCAATTCAAACTCCTATTTGAATGTGACAACCAATAGTACTTATTCCTTTAATTTTTCCTTGAGCGTGGAGCCAATTTTGTCTCCAAGAAACTTCACAACATTAGCACTTGTCATCTCCATCTCAGCACTTAGAAAACTTATGAAAGTTTTCTTTGGATCTGAGAATCGGTGGAATAGGCGGTTTCCTCCTCTTTAACATATTGTAAAACCGTTGATTCTTTGTACTCACACAACACACAATAATATCTACTCTCAAACCATCAACAACCTACTATGCTCTCTACACACAGAGAAACACATTCATCCAACTTTACTCTCAGAAATTCTTGGGCACTATTGTGAGGAAGTTATACCGAGAGCTTTTAACTATGATACCAAAGAGAAACACATTCATCCAACTTTACTCTCAGAAATTCTTGGGCACTATTGTGAGGGAGTTATAACGAGAACTTCTAATTATGATACGAAATTGGATGGCAGAAAATGTAACAGGCCAAATAAACTCTATAATATACACAGAACACAGAGAACACAAATCAATCTTTCTTCTTCAAAAAATGGATGTGGATACATTATTTATAGGCGGATGCGGACAGGCAGTTGCAAATAGTTAGTTGAACCGTCGGTTAGTTGAATCCTCTGTTAGTTGAACCATCGGATTAGTTAACAGTAATGGATTAGTTAACATTCCCCCCTTAATCCGAAGGGACATTTGTCATCCCAAGCATCATTCTAAATTTTTCAAATTTCTCTCGACCCAAAGCTTTAGTAAAGATGTCCGCAATTTGCTCTGAAGTGGAACAATGATTGAGATGAATGGTTTTGGCCTCAACATGATGTCGAATCAAATGATATTTGGTGTTGATATGTTTGGTTCGATCATGGAATTTAGGATTTTTGGCCAATTGTATTGCAGAAGTATTGTCAACAAAGAGAGGCATTAAAGTCATTTGTTTCTCCTGCAAGTCTTCAAGAATTTTTCAAAGCCAAATGATTTCTTTTGTGGCTTGAGCTGCTGCAACATATTTGGCTTTAGTTGTAGAATCAGCAGGAACTGATTGCTTTCGTGATCTCCAAGTGATGGTTGTTGATCCAAGATTCACCAAATAACCTGAAGTAGACACCCCATGCTTTTTATCTCCATCAAAGTCAAGATCTGAATAACCAATGAGATGGAAGTCTGAAACTTTAGAATATTTGATGCCATAAGATTGAGTGCCTTTTAAATATTTGAGCACTCGTTTTGCTGCTGTCCAATGACCTTCACAGGGCTGATGCATAAATCTGGAAAGTATTCCTACAGCAAAAGTTATGTCAGGACGAGTAGTAGTAAGATAAATTAAACTTCCAACAAGTTGTCTGTACTTTGTTGGATCTTCAAATGCACTACCTTCATTTGAGGTAAGCTTTAAATTCTACTCCATTCGAGTAGAAACAAGATTACAATCCTTCATATCAAATTTGCTCAATACTTCTCCAATATATTTCTTCTGAGAAATAAAAATGTGCTTCGGTTTTTGATCTACTTCGATCCCTAGATAATAATGTAGTAATCCCAAATCTATCATATCAAAGACCTTCTGCAACTCCTTTTTAATAGATGCTATATAATCATCATTATTTCCTATGATAAGCAAATCATCTACATAGACAACTAGATATACAACCGATCTTCCAACTTTCTTAACAAATAAAGTTGCATCATCTAGATTGAAATGCTTATACTTCAACTTGAGAAGATGTTCAGTTAACTTTTCATACCAAGCACGGGGTGCTTGTTTTAAACCATACAATGATTTTATCAATTTGCATACTTTATGTTCTTTTCCTTTAACAAAAAAACTCTCTGGCTGCAACATATAAACATCTTCTTTTAAATCTCCATTTAAGAAGGCAGTTTTTACATCCATGTGATGTATTTTCCATCCTTTTTGAGCTGCAAGAGAAAATAAGGTTCTAATAGTGCCCCATTTCACTATAGGAGCAAATGTTTCTGTATAATCAATACCTTCTTTTTGTGCATACCCCTTTGCTACAAGTCTTGATTTGTGCTTATCAAGAGAACCATCATCTTTATATTTACGTTTAAAAATCCACTTACTACCAATTGGTTTGATTCCAATAGGAGGATCCACCAACCTCCAAGTGCCATTTTTAATAAGAGCATCATACTCTTTTTGCATTGCAGCTTTCCATTCATTACAACTAGTGGCTTCTTCAAAAGTAGTAGGTTCATTAACAACAGAAAAGTTCAACTCAAATTCATCAAACCTTTTTGGCATCGTCTTGGTTCGTGTTGATCTGCGTACTAATTGTTGCAATGTTTGTTCAGTTTCAAGAGTGTTTGAAATAGGTTCTTCTTGACCATTATTATCCTCCATTTTTTCCTCAGTAGAAACATTATTATCAACCAATTGTTCTTCTACAGAAACATTATTATCATCAAAAACATTGCTATCAATTAATTTTTCTTCATTCTTTGATGTGGTCTCATTCTCTGGTGTTGTTGAAGGAAAATCCACAGACTGGTCTAGAATATGAATCCCCCCTTCAGGA
>JASDQU010109695.1:93658-114165 GCA_032191745.1 Picea mariana | reverse complement strand
TGATTGAGTTGCCTATCAATAGTAGAAGCATCTTTAGCAAATTCGAGAAAAACAACATCTCTTGAAATAACAAATTTCTTGTTTTCCTCATCATACAATCTATAAGCTCTGGAGGTATTAGAATACCCCAAGAAAAGACATTTTCGACTTCTTGCACCCAATTTGTCGCGTTGTTTTTTAGGAATTAACGCATAACATGGAAAACCAAAAACTCTGAAATGTTGAACAACAGGAAGATGATTATACCATAATTCATAAGGGGACTTATTATTGATGGCAGTAGACGGACAACGATTGCAAATATAAACGGCACAAAGAACTGCTTCTCCCCAAAACATCAACCTGACATTCTGAAAAAACATCATTGACCTTACCATATTAAGCAAAGTTCTGTGCATGCGCTCTGCTACACCATTCTGTTGTGGAGTATAAGGGACGGTGGTCTGATGTTTAATCCCATTATTTTGTAAGTACTTTGCAAATTCATTAGAGGTGTATTCACCACCATTATCTGATCGTAGAGTGCCAATATTAAGTTGAGTTTCATTTGTAATCCATAAATGAAAATTCTTAAAAGTTGGAAAAACCTGAGATTTCTCTTTCAACAGATAAACCCAACACATCCTGGTGTAATCATCAATAAAAGTCATTAGATATTTATTACCATTTGCAGATTGAATAGGCATGGGCCCACATAAATCAGAGTGTATGAGACCTAACTTCCTGGAAGCTCGGGAAGTAGATCCATAAAAAGGTTGTTTACAATGCTTGCCTAAAATACAAGCATTACATGGAGAAAGCTTTCTTGGAATAGTAGGAAGCCCTTGAATGCCTTGTTGTTGCATAATCCTGATACTTTCATAATTAATATGACCAAATCAAGCATGCCACAATAATCTCGAAGACAAAGTATCACTATGTTGAACCAAAAGCGCTGAATTAGATTGAAAAGAGGATGTCCCTTTCAGTTTTAAAAGTTTGTCTTCTTCAACACCAGTCATAACAATCACCTGATCAGATGATTTTCTTATTTCAATTATACCATCAAACATATGTATAGAATGTCCTTGTTTCCTGATATGTATGAGAGACATCAGATTTCTATTTAATTGAGAAATGTAAAGAACATCATGCAAAATATAATCAGCAAGTCCTGGTAGGCGAAGTCGAATAGATCCAATTCCTGAAGGCTTTAACTGGGACTTATCAGCAAAATAAACTATTCCATCAATGTGATTACTGAATGTCTCAAAAAAATCTCTTCTGAAGGTCATATGGCAAGTGGATCTAGTATCTAAAATCCAAGTGTCTTCCCAAGAAGCAAAAGAAGTGCTAAAAACTTCATTTATACTAAGATTACAATGTGCAACAATATAGTTGGCAAATTCAGGTGGTTTTCCTTTGTTTGGATGTTGTTGCTCTTTCTTCTCATTAATCCTATCCCACGGGGTGTGACAATGAGAAGAGGTATGACCCAATTTACCACACCTATAACACTTAAGAGATTGTTTATCATTCTGAAAATGTTTTTGCTGTCTATCATCTTGTTGTCTGTCTCCTTGATGATAATGACCCCCCCTGCCTCTAAATGGTCTCCTACCACGACCTCTGTGACTATTGTCAAATCTAGCAGACTCTCCTCTAGGTTTCTGCTCTTTCTGTGCAAGACACAAAGTCTCAACTGTGGAAGTGGAAAAAGATTCCTTCTTCCCAAAAGCTTTCTCTCTTTCGGCAATTTTGTCTACAAGAGTATCAAAAGTCATGTCTTTCATCTGTCCACTAGCTTGAAGATATTCTAAGTAATGTGAATAGGTAGGATATAAGGCTTTAATAAATGTTGTGAGTTGTAAATCAACTTTGACACCAGTTGAGTCAATATCATGAAAAAGAGCTCTAATTTCGGAAGCTAACTTCATGGGATTATTATCTTTCAATTCCAGATTAAACAACTTCATCAACAATTGTATAATTTCCAGCTCTAAATGGGAGTCATAAAGATATTTTAATTTCTCTAATGCTTTAAACGTTGTGGTGCTGGAAAGAATATGTCTGCTTACCTCTTCAGTAAGAATATGTATGCTTACCTCTTCAGTGACTGAGGCAGAAATTAAAGCATGTGCCTTTTTATCTTTACTCTTCCAAATTACAAGTTGTTTGGCGTCTGTAGGTTGCTCTGGGTCATTGTCATCCTTGCCTTCACAAATTTCCTCCCATAAATCATTAAAAATAAGAGTATTTTTAATTTTTCGAAACCATTCTTGATAATTTTCTTGACCGGAAAGTACTACTCCCACAATTGATACTAATGAATGCATTGTAAACTAATCTCTGTAAATGAAATTTCACTTGCACAAGAATAAAACAAATCTCACTCCTGTACTCAAGCCCAATGACTGGATGCTAGAGGACCTTCGGGTACTCGTTGTCCCTACGCTGCAACTACACAGTCAGCTTTAAGTCAGCTTTAATCAGTGCGTTGGACAAACGTCGGGTTCAAGCTCGGGACCCTTCTGCACTTTTCCACACGAAATTTTTCGACCAGGCTTTCAACTCGCGGCTCCTCTCGAATCTGGAGCTGCTTCTCCTCTCGAATGGCTTCTCTCCAATATGGAGCTGCTTCGCCAATGCTTCACCCGAACTCACTGTTCCTCTCATGCAGGCATACAAAATAGCATGGAGTTTTTAAAAGCGACTCTGATACCACTGTAACAGGCCAAATAAACTCCATAATATACATAGAACACAGAGAACACAAATCAATCTTTCTTCTTCAAAAAATGGATGCGGATACATTATTTATAGGCGGATGCGGACAGGCAGTTGCAAATAGTTAGTTGAATCGTCGGTTAGTTGAACCGTCTATTAGTTGAACCGTCGGATTAGTTAACGGTAATGGATTAGTTAACAGAAAAACACATTCATCTAACTTTACTTTCAGAAATTCCTACGCACTATCGTGAAGAGCTTCTAACTATGATACCTAATTGGATAACTAGATTGCTCACTCAAATATTATATTTTTTAAATTAATGAAGCACATATTTATATAAGAAGTTTTTTCTCAACAAGATAAAAAAAAAAATTATGAGGAAATCTCTCAACTACTCACACATAAGTAGATTTAGATAAATGGAAAAAATCTTTCACAACTAATTAAATCTAAACCAATATATGTAAACAAATCCAAACCAACCTAATATCATGCTGAAACTTTGCCTTTAAATTTTTCAAAACTACATTCAAAACTACATAAGTAACTAAAACATCTAAACATGACTCAATGTCTCTAAAGTAATATATCTAAACCAATATATGTAAACAAATCCAAACCAACCTAATATCATGCTGAAACTTTGCCTTTAAATTTTTCAAAACTACATTCAAAACTACATAAGTAACTAAAACATCTAAACATGACTCAATGTCTCTAAAGTAATATATTTCGTATAACAAAATATAACCTTGATATAGGAGGCGATGCGTGTGCTCAGTCCAAAATAATAGATCACTCCCAAATCACATGTTACAGTTTCATTAGTTAGCATGTGAAAATATGTGTTGAAGTCAAACTTACCTTGTTGAGCAATTGTGTTTCTCTATGCTAAAAATGAATAGTCTAAGAGTCTTCAAGTTAAAGTAAATGGTTGATGAGAACATACTTTTATGTAACATGTGTATAGAGGACACTCGGGCAAGGCTAATGCTCTTTTCATTTTCTAAAATACTTAGGAAAGATTTGGTTTTATGTCAACACAAAATGAACTCAAGCAAACAAAATCATTTATTATGAAGGGATTTATACTTTTATGTAACATACCTTTATGTAACATGTGCATATAGGACACTCGGCCAAGGCTAATGGTCTTTTTATTTTCTAAAATACTTAGGAAAGCTTTGGTTTTATGGCAACACAAAATGAACCCAAGCAAACAAAATCATTTATTATGAAGGGATTTATGTAAACACACATTTTAAAAATAAAAATAAAAAATTATTACAATATTTTTATGTAATAAAAATTATTACAATATTTTTATGTAATGTGTGGATTCATTTATTATGAAAGGATTTATGTAAACACACATTTTAAAAATAAAAATAAAAAATTATTACGATACTTTTATGTAATGTGTGCATAGAGGGAAGTTAAAGTAAATATTTTTATGTAATTTGTGCATATAGGGAAGTTAAAGTAAATGGTTGATGAGAAAATAGTTTTATGAAGAGATTAAGGGTATCTTAACATACATTTTTATGAGAGATATATAATCATTTCAGTGCTTAGGATAAATTTAATCATAATATTTAAAACTCTGGATTTATAATGGATAAAGAGGGATCACTTGGCTAGAGGTAAAAATGTTTTTAAATTGAAAAAACTCGAGTAAAGGGTTTCACATCTAGGGATTTGATTTCTCTGAGTGAGTGATAAATCTAGAGTTAAGATGGATCTATGCTGGTGAAGGGAGTATACTTGAAATTTTATGTTTTTTTAAATCATTAAGGAATCATAAACATCATTAAACAAGGAGAAAAAAACTATGTGAAGGGTAAGATGTGATTTAGTTATCATAAACATGATGGTAAAAAAGCATTATTGGGAAAAAACCTTTAAAACAACAAATCATTAATAACATTTTTTATAGGAGTGATTTGTAGTATCTTAATGGGCGACACTTTTTAAGTGAAACTCCTTAGATTTCTTGTGAAATATGTTCATTTAAAAAAAAAAACTTCATATTCCTCAACATATATAAGTTGTGATTATACCAAACAAAATGAAACACATAAATGAAACATGGACTTTAAGAATGAAATAATAATACACTATTAAACAATGCAATGATTTCTTATCAAAACAATAAGACTCTTTGTTGTGAGGAGTCTAAAACAACTTACTAGTTATAAATTTAGTTGATGAAAAGACGACAATCCATTGATTACACACATTGCAAAATTTGCATAAGAATTATATTGGAAATGTGTATAATATATCTTCCAAGATAAAATCCTCAAACAATTGAGATCAACACATTGAACACTCATGCATTTCGATGAATTCAACTTAACTTGAAAAACATATTTAATGAAGAAGGCATCAACTATGATAAGTATGTTCACAACAATAAACTAGAGACATATTTATATATCTATATACTCATTATACAAAATAAACATGATGCTTCACAGTCTCACTTTTATGCATTGTTCTTGTCGAGGGTTCCCAAAGTAGTGATAAGTGTGACGTGCTTTCAGTAATCTATCCAAGTGTTAATTTCATTAGGACTATAACCTTCTTATGTTATTTCTCTAATCCAAACTATCAACTCATGATAGACCCTAGCTTCCAATTTAGAAGCAAAATATATATATATATATATATATAATACATATATATATATATATATATATATATATCTTATTTTGATGGCCATACCCAATCCAAAACCCTTAATTGGTAATCCAAATCATAGCGGAGCTTCACACATGCACACACACCCAAAAAAACCCTTTAAAAATCCTTATAATGTTAAATCATGGGATTTTTAAAAATTTGTGTTGCTCGTATTGTATATGTTCCACATTTCTTGTTTATTTTCACATAGTCATGTTGTCATGCATTGTACATGTAGAGGTAGCATTTCCATGGAATATTTCCACATCCAATGTGATGTCATAGTGGGTGTACATGTTGTCAAAGAGTTTCAATCATACCCTTGGTATTTCATGTAATTTAAAATTTTCTTTCATAAAAGTTTTTGCAATATGAATATCTTTGTAAGTAGATTTTACAATTATAAAATGTGCAAATTTATTTAACTTGTTCACCAATATCATAATTGAATCATTAATATTTTCGCAAATCTTTAATAAAATTCATTGATATTACTTCCCATTTCCATTATGGTATAAGGAAATGATGTAATAAATCTCCTAAATGTTGATGCTCCTCTTTTAGTTGTTGACATTCTAAACACTTTGACAAATAATCAGCTATATCAGTTTTCATATTAAGTCAATAAAATTGATTTCATAATGCTAAAATCATTTTTTGATATATAGGATGGCATGAATAAGGCTTTTTATGGATTTCATTAAAGATTATCAATTCTAAATCCATTGAATTTGGTATGTAAATTCTATTTTTAAACTTCATAATTTCCTTTTTGTGGATTTTGAAGTCTGTCATGTATGTTTCTTCTTCATCTTCCAATAGTTTTTCTTTTATTTTTACATACTCTTTGTTTGTTTTCTTCTTCAACTTCCAACAATTTTTCTTTTGTTTTTACATACTCTTTTCCCGTTTTCTTCTACATCTTTAAACAATTTTTCTTTCAGTTTTACATATTCTTTGTCCATTTTAACTACATATATGAATTTAACTACATATATGATTTTGTTTTGAGGATCGTTCAAATTTACTCACAATTATTTCATAAATACCACCTCTCATTCTACTAAGTGCATCCTCAACTTTGTTTTCTTTACTCTTAATATGTTTGATTTCAAAAAAAAATTCTCTTAAAAATGCAAGCCACCTTACATGTTGTGCATTTAATCCTTGCTAATTCAAAAAGTACTTTATTTTCTGTTAAAATCGGAAATTTCTTTCCTATTAAGAAATGATGCCATAATTTTAACGAATGAATCTGAGAATCTAACTCTAAGTCATGTCCGTTACTGATCCTTTAACTTTCTTGATTCATAAGTTATAACAACCCTCATATTATAAACATGAATAATTGATCATAACAAATTATAATAATGGTCAAATAACAGAGAGTAAAATTTTAGTTCTACTCAGTGACAATTCAGTTACATTCTATGCAACCACTATCAACATCAACAATTATTAAGTTAATTAAATACACAAGTACAATTAACTAATTATGTGCTGAGTTTTGTCCACTAACCTTACATACTTAGTTAAGAATCTTCACAGTAATAAAATTATACTCTCAACTTCATATCTATAAACATAAAATGTAACAATCCTTGGAAGGAAACACCTTCGATATAATCATGAATTAGCTATATAAATCATTCAACTATTTCATATTCATAACTTTTCACCAATCAAATTTTTCGTGTGACCTATGAGTTGAGAATTGGCACGATACTGAACACGTCAATTTTATTTATTTTCCAATATTGAACTAGAGAGTTGCAGAGCAACAAGTCCCTGCCGAGAAGGTAGAGGAACTTGATTGAGCTGCAATGTGTTATGTGTGAAATGAGCCATTGAACGACCTCTGGGCATGGGTACATTTCAGCTCTTGTAGCATCTTTATACATATGCCACCTTTGTACTAAATGTTACTAGTCACTTTCTCCAAGCTTGCCTGGATCTCCAAACATAACATCTACTCGTACAAGAGGTTTGACTGCTTTTGAGGATACAAGTTTCATGTTAAAATGTTCAGAAGGAAAGTTGTGTCTCAGAGGAAAATTGAAGAATAAGCATCTTCCATAGCTTGAGCATGCTCTCTGATCTTAATAGTTTTCATAGAAACTTATTTGGAGCTTGGTTTGGTAAATTGAAGAATAAGCATCTTCCATAGGTTGAGCATGCTCTCTGATCTTAATAGTTGTCATAGAAACTTATTTGGAGCTTGGTTTGGTGTTGTTTGCCTTCGTCTTCATCAAAGTTAAATTAGAAGATAACAAAAGACAATTAGAGAAGATGGGTAAAAACAAGATTTCATATTTTATCTAAATTTTGGTTAGAATTATTTTGGACTCATGGATTAACATTGCATTGGATTCATTGA
Organism: Picea mariana; assembly: GCA_032191745.1. Classification (NCBI taxonomy): domain Eukaryota; kingdom Viridiplantae; phylum Streptophyta; class Pinopsida; order Pinales; family Pinaceae; genus Picea; species Picea mariana. Next base: position 106,393 of record JASDQU010109695.1, on the reverse strand, counting down.
ATGATACTGAATCTATTTCTACACTAAAACCGTTTCAATATTTATTTGTTTGCTCCTTTCTTTTCAAAAAGACTAGTGGCTATCAGTAAAATTTCCCCACAAGACCGATCAGTCAACTAATTAAGATTCCTCCCGCTAACATTTGTTGATATTGGTATAGGAAGGATGATCATTTTCTTGGCACTTGTCATCAACCCTTCAGCTAACATCGATCCTCCTGCTAACCTTTGTTGATATTGGTATAGAAAGGATTATCATGATAGGAAATTGATAAATTGGCAAAATCAAGGCGCCATGATTTCTAAATGAACGACACATGACTGTTTCCTGTCAACAAGAGAGTTTTGTTTATAAAACACGCGGTTGATAAGGTTTTTTAGATTGACCAGTTGGCATGGATTTTATATCTTGTTTGAGGGGAGAGTATGAAATGGCTAGTCATATCTTGCCCAGGGCTCCCTCATGGATACAATTAGTACACAACCCGACTACAATAAGAGATGGGATGACTAGGGTGAGATTCCTAGCAGACGGGCGGGATGTTGTCAGGTAGAAGATCACTGACTTATAACTTCAGGTACCACTAGATAGGCATCACTTTAGGGAGGAAGTAAATGGTTCAGTCGGATGAATGGAAGTGAAGTCGGTGACATAGAAAAGGAAAGGATGCGCTCGGATCGTGGAAAATACACTATGAATTCATTACAGCCAGAACTTGGCAACTACACTACGAATTCATTATAGCTAGAACTTATTTATGTGTCCTACCCTTCTACATTGAGCACCTGGAAATGCCAAACTCTTTTCAGTACACAATGCTCTCTCATCAACTGTTTGCCAGAAATCCAAATGTACAACCTACTGTTTCTATAATTTTTGTGATATCAAAGTCTGACATTTGCATCTCTGGAAAATAAATGCGAAACGTTTAGGTACATCCATGTCTCTGATTGTGAAAGTAGAAGATTTAAACACCACCTAAGAAGAGAAAAGGGTAGAGGGTTTTCAGGGGCCGAACACTTGCAATCATACAAATGACTTAAAAGCATGAAAAATAATTTCTACCATTTCCATTAGGTGGACATAACCTTTCTGAGCATTAATTCTTTCGTTGTTTTACTTTCAACGTAATTATATATAGGAAGGATCACTGAACAATATGTTGGCCACACCTTATTTTTCAGCTTGGCGAAAATAAAGAGAGAAATTGCAAATGGTGGACGAAAGAATTAATATCAATCAAACATTATGAACAACCAAATGACAAGTGGGTAGTAAGACAAGATCATGGGGCCATCTCTTTGTGCACGAGCTCGCTGTAAATTAATTGTCGATGCAGTTTTCATTCATAAATATATGAATTTATTTTCTCTCCTCAATCTCAACTACTGTAGATAACTAATTTTCAATTGTGTGGTGCGCAGGTCATGTGAATAATGCAATCTTATTCGTGGCTATCTTCACCGAAATATTTACAAAGAACACGGATGGATGTGCACTGATAAAACGAATCAAATCCGGATGACTAGGAGAAGAAACAAATGACAGACTCCCTTGATTCATGTGTGGTTGGAATTTGCCTGCACCTCATGTGTGTGGGTTGGCATTCGCATGCAACTCCGAGGTTGAATTGGGGTCGGACGCAATTATAGGTAAACATATGGGTGTTGCTTCCTTTGATGCCGGTGAAACCAGTGGGTAAACCACTTGCACATTAATCCGTAATCTTAGCTTAGATCAATTTTTTTTGTAATCGGGCATGTGATTGGAAGATACTAAATAAGAAGAACTTGGAAGCACCAAGAGATTACCTGCTCACATGTTGTATCTCCAGAAATCTTGCGGACTCAACTATGGAGAAAGAAAAAGAGTGTGCAAGGTAGCTTCCAGAATGAGAACATGACACAACGATGGAGGGAAGGCTAGAATGAGACTGTGTCCTCCCCCCCTAGCACCCCATCGTCTACCTCTGCGGCATCCTCTAACCATGATTACCTGCACGAATACAAGTCAACTTAATTAGTAAAATAATAATAAATCATATCAACGAAAGCCGTAGCGATCCCAAGTTGTGGGTTGAACCCCGCTCTAATACCACATGTGACATCCCCCATCCGGTATGACTCCTACAATGTACAACTGGTAAAAGAACCCTTAAGTTTTTTTTTTATTGTGTGTGTAGGAAGGTAATAATGACATTATACTCAACATCGCAACACGATGGTGATCACGACGCATGCAAATCACGCAAAAACAACTTAACAACCTAACATAAAAGCACATCAAGCACCAGGAAGCAAGGTACGACACTCAACCGACGAAGAATAAGAATGACTACCCGCTCGTCCTACCCTACAATTGTCAGGACCTCCAGGACACATAAGCAATGCTCAAGCCCAGGTTCCCATTGATTTTGACCATTTAAGGTCTCAAGGCTGGCGACTGTTCTAAGGAACAAGGAGGTGTCTACATCCCTTCTGACACAAGCAGACCAAGCCTACTAAGTTAAGGACAATCATCCTAACAACCCCACGCACCCAAAATTTATCACACTAGTAACTAGAACCCTTACAGTGAGAAACCAAACACATTAAATGTTTACAAAACCAAGTACAAACATTATTTATAATGAACAACCACACCCTCAATGGGAAGCGCAAGCTAAAAACGACTTCGTCAACAACCAACCATTAATCAAGGATGAAAGGTCAATATCTAAGCTTTAAATTGGCGTTAATTACAGATCAATTAAACAGTCTAAATTCCATTAGTCAACGAGTTACCAATCAAACTTGACATGAATTACGACTCAAATTTAGAGAACCTAAGTTCCAGTTAGGCGATATCTATAAATCCAACTAACATCAATTACATATCTACTTTAGCAAGTATAAAGTTTGCAATCTAGTCTTTATTCACCTTACTAATTTTAATATTATTACCACCTAAATGGACATTTCTATATTAATCCACATCTTCATCCAACTAGCTATTTACTTGAATAATCATAATAACAATATTAAAGTAGGATGCTACCATTATAACACTCATGAACTATTTAATCTCAACATGTAGTCTATCTACATTGGCCGAACCATCAATACTAACTATCTATTATTATTGAGATGGAAACTGCTAACTACTAACATCGTTGTAGCAATATGACCAGGTAATTAACATATCAGTTACCTAACCATCAATAAAAATATTTTCGATAACTTAGGGGTTAGGTGTCAAGTGGTTGTGACAATGAAATAATAGGATTTACATGTGAATTTAACAATATAGAGAATTAAAATTAAAAAAAAAAAACAAATTTTATCTTAAAACTTTCTATACCAAACTCATTCTAATCTCCCCATTCCCAATCTCCAATTTCATTGACATTGAAGCTCCATAAAAACTTCCATTTTCCCTAAATTATTCCTAACTAAATGAAATCGTTTCCATTCATTTATCACAATTTAAAATAAGGGGTAGAACAGAAAAGGTGTATCACTCATAGAAGCACTCATTGTTATATGATCATAATAACCATCATCGACTATATGACATTTTATAATTCCTTATCTGATATCATTGACAACTTTATAGTACCATACATTAAGTGTTGGCATTACAATCCATTCTTATTCAATCATGAGTATAATTTAATTAGCAAGTCAATTTAAAGATTGTCTATAAAATGTTGACAAGGTGTTGTGTAATAGTGTCTTCCATTACATCAACCTGTAGTTAAATGCTATTAAATGTGCTAACAACTAGCTGTAATTTGGTACATTCCCTAGACAATAAAATGGTAAACTACCAAAATTTAAATTTCGTCATTAAAATGGAAAGCAGGTGATAATCAAGCAAATGAAAACGCGGGAATTAAGAAACGATTTTTGTCCTAGCAATTGGCAGTGGCAGTTTTTAACTGCAGACCCAACGCTAGGTATCAAGGGCAAACCCCAGTCATAACCCAGGGCAATTCGCCAAGAAAATACAATGATATTATAGTCTTCACAAAAAGGAGCAATCGTCGTCAATGAGGATAACCATTTGAAATAAAAAAATTTAAACCCAAATTCGTGGTTATAAAACAACAACTCAGTCAATTAGTTTAGACAAAAATCGTGGGTGTTTAGTAGCAGACTCAGTCAATGTTTAAAGCATAAAATTCATGGGTGCTGCAGCCAGCTCAGGAAGTGTTTAAAGAAAAAAAAAAACGTGACCCTTCAATAGAATCACAGTCAAAAATACCAATACGCTACACCCTAGGAAAAACATGGACATTTTTGGCAGTAATATTTATAAATAAAATATGTGTAACACACAAATCATGGTCAACTTGTGGTAAAAATTGTTGGTGAAAGAAATAAATGGTGGTGATAGTAAGGGAGGGTGAATACATTCAATGCAACCCAAACTCAGACAGGGGCAGAGAACACTCCACCTGTGATTTCGTGGTAAACATCAGTATATCGTGACATTTACATTAAAAAAAAAATATCGTGGGCAATCATTACACAGTCAATCATTTCGTGGGCAATCATTTACACCATTCTAAATGCAAAGAAAACATTACACAGTCAATACGCCATACTAAATGCAGGGAAAACATTACACAATCAATACATGGTTCAACGCAACCAGATGCAAAGGTTTCAAATTATTTTTCTTCTCCTAGGGTACCCAACAATGCAACAGAGATAAAATAGTCTATTTTTCTTTTGAAATAAGGGCATGAGGAAAAACCAGCCCCCAAAAAAGGAACACAGATAGGGAACAGTAAGTCAATTTGCAATGAATAAAAAAACTCAAAATCACAGGCCAAGAAAATTTTTGCAGATAGGAAGGGATTTTTTATTTATTTTTGCATTGCTAGGATACCATGACACATCGATTTAAAATTTTTCCAAGAACAAAATGTTAGGTTAAAATTGATCCGTCAATTATAAAGACAGGGTAAAAACGAGACAACGACAAAATATAAACAAGTTGAGTTTAAGGATAAACTTCATCAACAATCACAGTGCAGGGTTAATTGAATGCATCGGGGCACAAAGGGAACCTTCAGTCAATGACAAACCTCAAGGGTAGACGCTAACAGGTGCATCCTTTGCTGATCATCCTCACACAGAAAACCAGGGCATAGAGATCCATAGGTCTTTTAATGCTAAGGCGATGACCGTAGATCAAGCTCTTGTTCAACTTCTCAGGCGAGGACGGGTGAGCTAGGTATGAAGGCTAAACAACCACGATGGTCACAATCAACAAAGCAAGGTGGTCAAGACATGCAAGAAAACGAAGGCCATGGGAGTCAACAACCATTGAGCTAGGCTAGAAAAAGTTTCAGTCATCAATTTAAAAAAAAATTCATCAGTTTAATTCTCCATTAAATAAGCAGATCTAAGCGTAATTCCTAATACATACTACCATACAAAATGAAGAGAGTGTACCGTTGTCTAATCGCCCACTCTGAGTGGATGTCCCGCGCGCTCCCTGCAACTCCCGCTCGTCGACCATCGAGACTTCACCGGTACCTCCCAGCCAATGCTAGGGGTACTCTTCTTCCCCCTTAGCCCCCCGAGCCGTAAAGGGGCCACACACACTATCCAGTGATTTTGACTAGCTCCCATCTCGCCTCGCAAGGCAGAGCTACCACTGCTCCCCGAGATGGGTACCCAACTCTCACAAGTTAAGTCAGTCAAGTAGATATTTCTACAGCGTAACGTTACGCAAATAGAAGATCATCCTTCATCCTTCTCCGTCCTTCATTATATAGATTTTTGGACTTCCTTTCTTTCCTAAAATCTCATTTAATTAAAGTTTTAAAAATAAATTCCTAAACATTTATCTCCGTACAAGTGTCCTCCATCCCCTACATTCCTCCATAAATTAATTTATTTAATTAACTAATTATCTTTATTTCCCTCACCCACCTAAAGTTACTCCTAGAACCACTCCTAGGTGTCCCCAAATTCTGTTACAGGTTTTAATGGCTTTCCCTATAATTAAATTGCTATTTCAGTTTAAATTAGAAAGCTCTTAAATGGTAGATAATTTTCTAAGTTTGACTTTCCGTTTTTTCTGTTATGTTCCTCTTTTTCCCTTTTTATGTTTACCTCTTTTCCTAGTTTCCTAAATTTTTCAATTTTTCCCTCTTTTCCCTTTTTGTTAGAACTCAAAAAGGCAGGTGTGGAAATTAACTCCCTTTTTCCCTTTTCTCATTAAATTAATATATTTTAAATTATCATAAAATAATAAAACGATTAATTCCCTTTTTAAATTTTAATCCAACAGATTTTTTTTTATTTTATGAAACAATTAATTTCTTACTCCCTTTGTGTTACAAGATTTAACGAAGGTCATAATTATTATTTATGTGGTTTTTATTATTATTATTATTATTATTATTATTTTAGAGAGATAAATTTTTACCACTAGCATAGTTTAGACTTAAACCTTAAATTTTTGTGATGAGCGACATTTTATTAGGGAAAATGTTTTTTTTTTTTTTAAATTCTTATCACATTGATCATCCTAAGGCTATCTAGGTTCATTCATCTATCATCAACACCGTTACGTTCCCTTCAAGGAACACTAGGTGCTCCAAGGGTGCCACTCACCCTAATCTGTTTCCCTTGCGTGACGTGCCCTTCAGGATGCACTATGTGTTCCAAGGGTGCCACTTGCCTCTTGACTAGCCTGGTAGACATAAAAAAACCCTGTAGTCAATACTCCACCAGGTGAACTTGTGGAAGACTAAGGGCCTCTAAGTAATAATGCCCCTGCCTTATTGCGCACCCTTTAGAATCATCGTGAGCGACCATCGCAGTCTTCCCTCACGACATTGTGCGTCCTGTCGAAATAGGTAAACGTTAACCTACAGTTCGAGCCATGGTGGGAGTGCTAGTAGGCTGTGGCAGGGCTGTTGTCCACACCTCTCCCTCAACATCTCTGGTAGTAGTGCATTACCCCTTTACTCCACATGTGAGTCTAGTCGACAAGCTATCGTCAGCCTGCATCATCAACAAATCATGTCAGAACATATCCATATCATATCCTCTAATTAGATGCACTAATATCATAGTAATACAATCAAACCCCAATGGTACATTGCCTAACTCGATCCGGAGTCCAAGGGGTTCCATCAATGCCTCTGCATCCTCGAGGTCCAAAATCCTGCACACTCAGTAAAACCGAGTCAATAGCACGTGTCTATGTCAATGTAGTAAAACAACATGTCATCAACCCATAACGCCTCATAATCAAAATCAAAAATTTTAATAGCATAATAATCCATATCACTTGCGAGCAAGTATCCTCAAAGAATAAGTTCGCTCAGTGCACTAGAGAAGGATGTTACATACACCCCCTCTTGGTCTAAACTTCATCCCGAAGTTTCACAGTATATATGCCGAAATAAAGTGTATCACAGTATCATATGTCTATCTATCAAACAAAAATGGAAATTGATGGCACATATCATATGCGTCCTCCCAGGTCATCGAGTGTGGACTATAATTGTCCCACTGGACCTTGACCTGCACTATCGTTCGACGTCGTAGCTATCTAATGCGATGATCCAAGATGTGGATCGACTCAGCCATGAGCGCCCCCTCATCCATCACTTTCAAGGAACTCATCTCAATAACATGTGTCAGATCACTAATATAATGTCTCAAAATAGATACATGAAAAACATCGTGCATGCGCCTCAAAGAATCAAGAAAGGCTAGTTGATAGGCCACGGGCCCCTTTCTCTCCACAATCTCGAAAGGTCCCATGAACCTAGGAGAGAGTTTAGCTCCCTTCCCAAACTTTATTAAACTCTTATGTGGTTTAACCCGCAAGAAGACTCGATCGTTGGCCTCGTAACTACGATCGACATGGTGCGCATCGGCATAACTCTTCTGTCGATCCTGCGCTTCTTTAAACCTTTGTCTTATTGTTTTCATTTGCTCTTCCATTTATTGGATTTCTTCTGGTCCCACCAGGACCCTATCCTCAATCCGATCCCAACTCAAAGGCATCCGACACGGTCGCTCATAAAGAAACTCAAAAGGCGCCATCTTAATGGTGCTCTGGTAACTGTTGTTGTAAGCGAACTCCACTGGTGGCAAGAAATCTTCCCAACGCTTTTGTGGGTCCATCACGTACATGCGCAACATGTCGTCCAAGGTCTGGTTCGTTCGTTCAGTATACCCGTTAGTCTCCGAGTGATACACAGTACTAAAGTTAAGTTGGGTTCCCAAGGCCTCTTGGAAACTTGTCCAAAATCGTCCACTAAACACCGATCCTTGATCCGATATAATCCTCTTAGGCATGCCATGCAACCTCACAATCTCACTGATGAAAACTCTAGCTATGTCAAGTGCCTGATATGTCGTACGCACTGGAATAAGGTGAGGACTCTTCATTAGAGTGTCTACTACTAGGAAAATCGAGTCATGTCTCGTTGCCATCAGTGGCAATCCAACAATAAAATCCATCGAAATAACCTCCCATTTTGATTCTGGAATAGTGTGTGGTTGTAGTAATCTTTCTGGGTGTCTATGTTCATCCTTTACCTGCTCACATTCTAGACATATGGCCACATAGTTGACTATGTCTGCCTTCATTCCCTTCCAGAAGAATAAGGGTTTAAGGTCTGCCCTCATCTTCGTGACTCCCAAGTGAGCCATGTAAACTGCTCTATGAGCCTCTCTTAGGATCATCATCCTCAACTCGCCATTCAGCAGTACGTAGATATGACATTTAAACCTCAATAAACCATCGCTATCAAATGAAAATGCTTCAAATCGTGGTACCATCATTGTGTTGTGTCCGATAAAACACTCGACCTCTTTGTACCAGTCATCGTCACGTTGTAAAGTTAGAATCTTATGTAAGCCTGCCACCTGGCAGCACCAAAAATATGCACGGTCTCCGACTCAATGTGTCTGCCACCTGGTTCACTATTCCTTTTATGTAAGTAATCTCGAAGTTGTACTTGCTAAGAAATTCGAACCAACGCCGTTGTCGTGCATTCAGGTCGCTTTGCGTAAAGATGTGTTGTAGTGCACAATGGTCAGTCTTTAGTTTAAATTTTCTTCCAACAAGGTAGTGTCTCCAAACCTTGAAGGCATATACTATGGCTAACAACTCCAAATCGTGCGTTGTGTAGTTATCCTCCTGCCTTCTCAGTTTCCTCGAGATGTAAGCGATCACTCGTCTGTCTTGCATCAAGACTCTGCCTAAGCCTTCCTTGGAAGCATCAGTGCATACCAAGAAGTTCACGTCCATCTCAGGGACCTTTAGTATCGGTGTTGTTTTCAACAACTCCTTGAGCCTCCAAAATGCTTCCGCGCATTTCTCAGTCCAAACAAACTTCTTGTTTTTCTTCTCCAATTCCGTGATCGAATTTGCTATCTTTGAAAATCCCTCGACGAACCGTCGATAGTATCCTTCTAAACCCATGAAGCTACACACTTCCAGGACATTCATCGGTGCAGGCCATTCCATGATAGCCTCTACCTTGGATGGATCCACGGTGATGCCTTCGCCAGAGATGACATGCCCTAAGTAGTGAATCTTCGATTGATAAAAAGAGAATTTGGACAGCTTCCCATACAGTTTGTGCTCTCGCAGACAATAGTGTACCAAGCGCAAGTGCTCATCATACTCCTCCGTCGCTGGAGAGTAGATCAAAATATCGTCAATGAATACTTGGACGAACTTGTCCAAGTACTCGCAGAACACCCCATTCATCAAACTCATAAATACCCCTGGGGCATTTTTTAGTCCAAACGGTAAAAAAATAAACTCGTAATGTCCAAACCTCATCTTAAATGTATTCTTAGGGACATCATCTTCCTTAATCCGTAACTGGTGATACCTTGATCGCAAATCGATCTTTGACAACAATGTCACACCCTTCATTTGATCAAACAGATCATCAATCCTCGGCAACGGATATTAATTCTTGATCATGGCCTTGTTCAATTGACAATAGTCAATGCAAAGCCTCCACGACCCATCCTTCTTTCGTATGAACATAATAGGTGCACCCCATGGTGACACACTAGGATGTATCAGTCCTAGGTCCAACAACTCCTTCAATTTCATTTTTAACTCTTGTAGCTCTAGGGTCGACATTCGATAAAGCATTCTCGCTATCGGTTCAGTTCCCGGTTTTAGGTCTATAGTAAACTCCAATTCCCTCTTTGGAGACATTCCAAGTAACTCCTCCAAAAATACATCCGCAAACTCTCTCACCACCAGAAGGTGTTCTAAACCTTCCACTAATCCCTTCTCGTTTAATGCAAGGATTGCATAAATCTTGCACCCCTTGCGCATGCTCTTTCGTAGCTATAAGGAAGAGATGAACCTCAGGGAAACTCCCTGGTTCCATCCTATAATCAAATGTCTCTATCCCTTGCCATCGACCAAGATCAACCATTTCGTCTTACAGTTGAGTATCACCTCACGCGATTCCAACCAGTCCATACCAATCATGACATCATAAGATCCTAGGATCGTGACGTATAGGTTGTCCCTTGTGACAAACTCTCCCAGGTTAAGGACACATCCTGTAACCTTTCCTCCAACCTTTTGTTTGGTTCCCAAGGCCATCTCTACGAAGCTAAACTCATCCTGTTCCACTTCCTTTACCTTAATCCTTTTTAGCACTGCACTAGAAATGAAACTCTCTGTAGCACCGAGATCTATCAAAATACTAAGGGTCTGGTTAGTGATGATACCTGTCATCTCGAGCACAGTCGACTGATGCTCTTCCTGGCAATTATTCACTATTGCATGAATCTGATGGGCCTTGCCCATATCTCCCATGGTAGTGGGTCTAGCTGATCTGGATGCTCTAGTCCTCTCCACAGGGCAGTCACGTTGGTAGTGTGGCTCCCCACATGTCCAACACCCCTTCTTCAGCCTAGTAGTCCTGGTACCCGAAGTAGAACATGACGGCCAACCAGCCTGGAACCCTAGTTTTTTCTGCTGAACAGGCCTAAACTGTTGCTGCTGTGGTCGATGTTGTTGCTAATGTTGTGGTCCCTGATAAGGTGTCCGCTGCTAAGGCGTCGGTCGCTGAGGTGTAGTTTTAAGAACCAAATATCAATTTAGCATAGAAAATATTCAGAAAAAGTACTCAACGGCTTGAAAAAGAGAGAATTTCAGATAATAAGCCTCTTTGAGGGGGCAACCTCCTTTTACCCCACTTAAATGTTCAAGTACAAGATGATTCAAAATGAAAATGTCTCCTTGGTATATATAGGAGACTAGGAGGTATAATTACAACTAATGGCCTAAAGCTAACATAAATAAAATAACATTACTAATATAATATGCCCCAATTAAGGGGTGATGAGCCAATATTAGGGCTTAACATGCCCCTCCCCTTGAGACAAGTGTTGTCCGCAACACTTGAGTAACTTTGGATGCTTCTGTATAAAAGACTCATCTTCCCAAGTGGAATCTTCAGTTGGTAGTTTCCTCTATTTAATGAGATACTCTGAAATGGATCTATTCCTCAGTTGGCAAATTCTTGAGTCACTGATGGCTTCTGGCTCCAATATGATTTTTCCTTCCTCGTCAAGTTTTGGCAATATAGTTTGAACTGGGATCTTGTCACCTATAACCTTATTTAAGCATGAAACATGGAAAACTGGGTGTACTCGTGAAGATGCAGGCAACTCCAATTTGTATGCCATAGTAATATTTTGCAACACCTTATAAGGGACATAGTACTTTGGTGATAATTTATTATCCTTCTTGGATCTCTTGAGGGACATCTGTTTATATGGTTGTAGTCTTAAAAATACCCAATCCCCTACTTCAAAACTTCTTTCACTACGATGTTGATATGCTTGTTGTTTCATCGATTTTGTGCCATGGTTAGGTTGTCCTTTAAGATTTGGAGAAGTTGTTGTTGATTCTCGATGTGATCTTCCACTGCTTGAACCTTAGATTTTTCTTTTAGAGAAGAAGTGATGGAAGGAGGGTGGTATCCATAAAGTGCCATAAATGGTGTCATTTTTGTTGCGGTATGAAAGGAAGTGTTATACCACCATTCTACCAAGGGTAACCATTTGAACCATTGTGTTTGTTTATCAGAGACAAAGCAATGGAGGTATCCTTCCAGACATTTGTTCACTATCTCAGTTTGTCCATCAGATTGAGGATGATAGGATGAGCTATGAGCCAATTGAGTACCCAAACAAGAAAATAATTATGTCCAAAAATGTCCAGTGAAGATGGGATCTTTGTCACTTACAATAATCTTTGGGTTGCCATGTAGCTTTTGAACTGTCTCCATGAATGTGGTGGCAACTGTACTATCTTTGAAGGGATGAGAGAGTGCACAAAAGTGTGCATACTTGGTCAGTATATCAACAATCACCATGATGACACTCTTTCCTTCAGACTTTGGTAACCCTGTGATGAAATCCATGGAAACCTCCTCACAGCGCTGACTTGGGATGCATAATGGTTGTAAAAGACCCAGGGTCTTAATTGTTTCCACCTTATTTTGTTGGAAAACCAAACATTCTGCCACAAACCTTTGAACATCAGTTTTAAGGCCATCCCAAAAGAAATCCTTTTTGACTCTATGGTAGGTTTTCAAAAATCCTGAGTGCCCTCCTACTGGAGAGGTGTGCAATTCCAATAGTACCTTTTGTTTGAGTTTGGAGTTCTTACATAAATATAAGTGATCTTTGTACCATAGTGAATCATTTTTCCATGTAAATGTAT
>JASDQU010109695.1:77638-93616 GCA_032191745.1 Picea mariana | reverse complement strand
CATTTTGCTTCCCCTTTTTATAGACGATTTCAAAATCATAACCCAATATCTTGGTTACCCATTTTTGTTTTTCTTTTGAAGATAGTCTTTGTTCCAAGAAGTATTTAATACTATCATGATCTTTTTTTACCTTGAAGTGCCTACCTACTAGGTAAGGACACCATTTCTTCAATGAATGTAGTATTGCCATCATTTCTTTCTCATAAATAGGTTTGTGTAAGTCCTTTCCCTTGAGTGGTGACACAAACACGCCCGCTAGGCATGTTTGCTCAAAGGACCTTTTCTTCTTCCTCAGCCCGAAGAACTCAAAGGTTCTTCTATTTCCCTATCGGGAAATATTCCACCCACAACAACTAAACATAGGGCCTCCTCTTCTTCTTAACCAACGTTGGACTTGTCCTTTGCTATCAAGACTCCTCCTATCGGGAAATTGACATTTAAAATGTCCAAACACTTTGGATAACTGATCCCCGAACTCTGATGTGCTCCTTTGTCACTTTAGCCCCACCTGGCTATAGGCTTTGGCCCATATGACAGCTAACCCGCGACCGCAGTCTTATCCCTGTCGGGACTACAGGGTTTCTAATGTCAAAATACACTTTCCCGCGGGATTCTCGATTCCTCTAACCCCGATCTTCCATCTGGCTGACAACTGGCTTCCACTACGGCACCTCCCTCCTTTCTGACGTGCTGACAGTTGGCCACACGGTAGCACCTTCCTCCTCGTCGGGGTTTCGCGGTCCCTCCTTCTATGAATTTCTCGTCACCAAGAATCCCGATACGTCGATCTCCGATGAACGTGAGAACTGACTCTCCAAGTCACCGTCCACTTATCTCTCTATCGGACATTGCGAGATCGCAATTTCTGGTGCAATGATTTCTATGTTCCCATAGTTAACGAAGTGCCGAACCCCGAATCCTCTTGGATCTTCTGATGCGTGTCCACCCTAAAATCCACGGCTATGATTATGTCTGTGTTTCGAGACTCGAAAGGTCTCGAGTTTCTTGATTTCTAAAACAACGATGCCTCCAATATCCCGATGCCTCTCCAGGACTTTCCTCTGCTCACTAGGGCTTAACCCCGGTGCAACTCCTGCCAAATCTGACGGTTGATGGGAAATCAAATGTTGATGCAATGGCTCACAATATTTTGAGCTAGAACTTTGGATGTGACCGTAACCTCCTCGCTACTCTGTCGAATCTGACGGCTGGAGGGATTTTCACGAGTTCCCTCCACAAGATATTGACCATCACTTCTCCTTCTTGAGGATTTCTGGAAAATAACCAAGTGTTCCTCTGCACTCACTCGTCCTCCTGCGTGCGATCCTGCGACATTTCTTACAAGATCCCAATCACCAACTTCTTCACAATGTCCTTCAACAACTTTGAAGGATTTATCCCTCTTGAGCTTTCTCACAACTTCGAGCCTCAAAAGAGGGTCTTTGCACGCACTCCTTGGGGCAACTTGCAAACACTTCAAGTGTTCGGCTTTCCTTGACTCTTCGCACGCCTGCAGCAACAGTCCTCCAAAGCTTCTGCTCAGATTCACAACTGAGACTTCCTTCTGACTGCGCACTCCTTGCACAGTTCCAGCAACCCAAATTCACTTCGGGGTGAATAAGAACAAGAGTTAAACTACTTGAGCCTCCATCAATGCACTCCTTGCGGATGGTTTCGACTGCACTTCCTTGCAAGAATCCTTGCTCAGATAGGGAAACAATTGAAACTCATTCCTTCTACTCCCTCTCAGACTTCACTCTCAACACATGAAATCATACACACAGCATAACAGCAAATGCATAACAGGAAGTAAATACTCATGAGCATAGCATTCAACATAGATACACAGAGAATAACACAAAAACCATGAATTTGAATCAATCTTTCTCTATTAATTCAAGATCTGTACATGGGTGTTCTTCTACATTTCTCTGCTTCTCTTCTATGCTCTTCCTGCTCACTAATGGTACAATGTACAATGAGGGTGTCTATATCCTTTTTCCCTCCTGTGCTCTAAAACTGTCTAATCTAAGAATTCAATTCTATCTACCTGCATTAACTACCATAAATTCCTTCATCTACCTAAGGACGAGAGCTAAAGGCTCAAGGTCCGTTTACAATATTCAAAAGGCGCTCCTTCTTAATGGCTCATTTAAGTTTTGCACAAAAATTCCAAAGTGATTTTCAAAATTTGTGCTGGCGCTTTCCAGTTGTCCAATTTCTTTCACACTGGCTCACTTGACGTGGGCGATGCTCCTGCATCATACTCCCTCACTTGAAAATCTTCACGGGCTCCTATCCATGAGCTCCCTCACGGTTCATCCATGCTTCTGGATCTCTGCTTCAGTCTCCCAGTTGGCATCTTCCACTGGATGGCCCCTCCATTTGACTAGATACTCAAAGTATTTCTTTTGCTTGGTCCTCTTGCTCAGTTTCTTGTCCAGTATACACTCCATATGCGGCTTCTCTGCAATCGGCATCTGCTTCTGCCACTGAACCTCTGGCTTCTCCTCGCCTTCTTCTCCTGCTTCATCGTCTTTATATGGATATAAATCCAAAACATTAAATATCGGAGATATTCCGATCCCATCCGGTAACTCAATTTCATAAGCATTTTCCCCCAATTTCCTTAAGACCTTACATGGCCCGATTTTCTTCATCTTTAGTTTATTGTATGTTCCCCTCAGGAACCTTTCTTTACTCAAATGTTCCAGAACCAGATCTCCAACCTCAAACTAAAGTTGTCTCTTTTGCTGATCGGCTCTGCGCTTATACTCCTGACTTGAATTCTGCAACCGCTGCTTCACCTGGCTGTGAAGTTCTTTCATTGCCTCTGCGAACTCTTCAGCACTTGCGCTCCTAGTTGCAGTCTATTCCGAGTCCCTTAATTCAGAAAATCCTCTCAGTTGCGTGCCATACACAATCTGAAATGGACTCTTACCTGTGCTCCTATTCACCGAGTCATTATATGCAAACTCCGCCTACAGAAATATATTGTCCCACTGGCTGTGGTGCTCAGCCATCAGGATTCTCAGTAAGTCTCCTACACTTCTGTTTACCACTTCCATCTATCCACCCGTCTAGGGATGATAGGTAGAACTAAACATCAAGTTAGTTCCCATTTTCTTCCACAGTGTCCTCCAGAAATGTCCAATGAACTTTGTATCTCTGTCCGAAACTATACTTCTGGGTAAGCCGTGAAGTCTAATGACCTCTTTGAAAAACAGATTTGCGATGTGAGTCGCATCGCTAGTTTTCTGGCATGGGATAAAATGTGCCATCTTAGAAAACCTATCGACTACCAGAAAGACTAAATCATGTCCTCTTTGCGTCCTTGGAAATCCCAATACGAAATCCATGCTGATTTCATCCCACGGCCTCTCGAGTATGGGTAATGGTTGATAGAATCCTGCATTTTTCTTCCTGCCCTTCGAATGCTGACAATTCCTGCACCTATCTACAAACCACTTGACTTCTGACCACATCCCTGGCCAAAAGTAAGATTCGCTTAGCTTTGCAAATGTTTTGTCGCGACCAAAATGCCCTGCCAAGCCTCCGCTGCATTTTTCTTTTAACAGATTCTCCCTCATGGAGCATTTTGGAATGCACAATTGATTGTCTTTGAATAACAACCCATCCTGGATCACGTATTATATCCACTGCTTCTGTCTCCGAGAACTGGGTTCTCAGCTGCTCCATACGCTTCCCTGAAATCCTGATCAGCTGCATACATATCTTTAAGATCATCAAAGCCTAACGTCCAGACTTTGAATTCTTGCATCAGCAAACTTTTCCTGCTCAAAGCATCAGCCACTTTGTTAGCAGTACCCAAAATATGACTAATTACAAATGTAAAATTCTGCATGTATTCGACCCACTTAACATGCCTCTGATTCAACTTCTCCTATTGAGTTACATATTGCAATGCATGGTTATCACTATATAAAACAAATTCCCTTGGAATCAAATAGTGCCTTTGTTTCTTTAATGCCTGTATGATAGCGTAAAACTATTTATCATATGCAAAATACTTTACTTTTGCCTCATTCAGCTTCTCGCTGAAATATGCAATCGACCTGTCATCTTGGTTCAAGACCGCTCCTATGGCAAACCTGCTTGGATCACACTTCACCTGAAACCTTTTTTGGAAATCCGGCAACACTAGAACCGGTTGTTCCAAAATATTTCTCTTCAATAAATTGAAACTTTTCTCTGCCTCTTTAGTCCAGTGAAAATATTTATGCCACTTCTTCACTGTATCCATCATTGTTGCACTAATCCCACTGAAATTTCTGATGAACTTCCGGTAGAAACTAGCCAGTCCATGAAAACTCCTCACCTCAAAAATATGTCTCGGTGATGGCCAATTTTTAATTACTTCCACCTTATCTGGATCCATCTTCAATTCGTTTGCTGATATGGAAAATCCCAAGTAAATGAGCTCTGTCTTCATAAATTAATATTTCCTCATGTTAATCAACAACTTCTCCTGCTGTAGCTTCTTCATCACTGCAGCTAAATGCTTCAGATGTTCTGCTTTTTTTTTGCTGAAAATCAATATGTCATCCAGATAAACAATGACAAACTTTCTGATGAATTCCCTCAGGACTTCATTCATTAACCTCATAAAGGTACTCGGTGCATTCGTCAAGCCAAATGGCATGACTAGCCATTCGTACAGCCCTTTGTTGGTTTTGAAGGTCGTCTTCCATTCATCACCTTCTCTCATGTGAATCTAATGATATCCACTTTTCAGATCAACCTTTGAAAAAAATTTGGCTCCACTTAAACATTCCATCAAGTCGTCCATCCGTGGCAATGGAAACCTGTACCTGATGGTTATCTTGTTGATGGCTCTGGAATCGGTGCACATTCTCCAGCCTCCATCTTTTTTTGGACTAAGTACTGTCGGAACGTCACACGGGCTTAGGCTTTCCCTGACCAATCCTTTGTCTAGCAGCTCCTGTACCTGCCTCTTAACCTCTTTGTTCTCCTGCAGTGTTAACCTATATGCAGCCTTATTCGACAAACTAGCTTCTGGTATGAGGTTTATATGGTGACTCACACTCCTCATCGGCGGAAACGAATGAGGTAATTCGTCTACCATGATGTCAGCGAAATCTTCCAAGAGTTTCTGAATTTCTCTTGGCAAATCTTCCACTCTCGTGCTAGTTATAATGACTTTTGGTTTCCTGACCTCGAAGAATTGTGGATCTTCCTTCTTCTTCACTTCCGTAAGAAGCTCCTTCCCACTCATGAGAAGTACAGTATTTCTCACTTCTGGTTTTACCTCTTTATCTTTAATTGGAAGCAACATATGTGTCCTCCCATTCTTCTCTAGAGTATACGTATTCATCTTCCCATCATGAATTATGCTCCTGTCATATTGCCATGGTCTGCCCAGCAATAAATGACAAACATCCATAGGGATAACATCACACAGAATCTTATCATTATATCCACCTATCTTGAATTCAACCAAGCATTGTTTAGTAACAGTTACCTTGTGTCCCTTCTGTAGCCATGAAACTTTGTATGGGCTTGGATGATCAGTTTTCTCCAACTCCAGCCTCTCCACCATCTCAATTGAAACGAGATTGTCCGTGCTACCACTTTCCACAATAACCTTGCATGCCCAGCCCTTGGTCTTGCAAGCAGTCCTGAAAAGCCTGTTTCTTTGAGCTGAATTCTCCACCTCTTTCTCTAGCGTTAAGAGAGCTTTTCGCATCATAAGTGATCTTTCGCCTTCAGCATATTCTACCTCATCATCTCGCCTCTACACCTTGGTGATGTGAGCTTCTCCTCCATCCTTCTTTTTATCTGGACACTCATATGACTTGTGCCCGTTCTTTCCACATGTGAAGCATGTGATTACTCCACCTCTTCCTCTTCCCTTACCTCTGGTACGAGGAAACATATTGCTGTCGGCATACCCTCCTTTCTACTCTGTATGTTGTCCTCTCTGCTTAGCGTATTTCCCTCGCTACGAACTGCCACCGCTCTCAGTTCGTGTCTGAGGTTTCTTCCATTCCTCCTTGGGCTTCTAGTATTTGTCCTGGGCAACTGCTTTGCCTCTGGGATGAATTATGCCTCAACCTCACTGTCCTTTCTTATGGCTCACCTTCTCTTCAACTTTCAAAGCCAATTGATAGTCATCCTCCACCATTCGGATGGTTTCCATACTCATTTCATCCTGAATCTCGTATCTCAGACCATTCATATATCTGGCAACTTTTTCGTCATTTCTTTCGCGATGACCTGCCCTGATATTCAGTAGATAGAATTCCTCCATGTATTCTTTTATTGTCATCATATTCTGTCTCAGGTTCTGCATCCTCATGAACAGAGTAATTTGATAATCTCTCGGGATGAATTTTTCCTTCATCTTTGCAATCATCCTGTCCCAACTTTTAATTTTCTTCTTGCCCTTGCAGCGTCTATCTGCTTGTAGCTCGTCCCACCATAATGTTGCGTGTCCCTTTAATCTCGTGACAGCATGCCTAACTTTCTTATCCTCTTCGACATCTTCATAATCGAAGTATGTATCCAGAGCTCTAATCCAATCTAGAAGCTCCTCTGCATCCAGGTTTCCCTCATAAACTGGAATGTCCATCTTCATTTTTGAACCCATCCTTGAAACAACTTTTATTAATCGCTCATTGGCTACATCCTCATCTCCAACTTCTTCTTCGCGTTCAACTTCAACCTCATCTTCGGAATCACTGAGATCCCCTGCATCAGCATTGCATCTGTGCATTGTCTCCATGTCCTCCATTCTAGCTCGTAGATCACACATATGTCTCTCCATTTATGGATTACCCATTTGTCTGCCCCACCTCCTCGGGATTTCTCTATCCTCTGGATCAGGTGATTGTCTCTCTCTCCTTGGCAGCATGGTGAATTTTCTCCTTATCTACTATAGAAAGAAAAGAATCTCTCTTGTGCTCTGATACCACTTGACACAAACACGCCCGCTAGGCACGTCTGCTCACAGGACCTTTTCTCCTTCCTCAGTCCGAAGAACTCAAAGTTTCTTCTATTTCTCTATCGGGAAATATTCCACCCACAACAACTAAACACAGGGCCTCATCTTCTTCTTAACCAACACTGGCCTTGTCCTTTGCTATCGGGACTCCTCCTATCGGAAAATTGACATTGAAAATGTCCAAACACTTTGGATAACTGATCCCCGAACTCCGGTGCACTCCTTTGTCCCTTTAGCCCCACCTGGCTATAGGCTTTGACACATATGACCATTAACCCATGACTGCAGTCTTATCCCTGTCGGGACTACGTGGTTTCTAATGTCAAAATACACTTTCCCACGAGATTCCTGATTCCTCAAACCCCGATCTTCCGTCTGGATGACAGTTGGCTTCCACTACGGCACCTCCCTCCTTTTCGACGTGCTGACAGTTGGCCACATCGTAGCACCTTCCTCCTCGTTGGGGTTTCGTGGTCCCTCCTGCTATGAATTTCTCGTCACCGAGAATCTCGATACGCCGATCCCCGATACACGTGAGAACTAACTCTCCACGTCACCGTCCACTCGTCGCTCTATTGGACATCGCGAGATCATGAGTTCTGGTGCAATGATTTCTTTGTTCTCGGAGTTCACGAAGTGTCGAAACCCGACTCCTCTTGGATCTTCTGATGCGTGTCCACCCTAAAATCCACGGCTATGATTTCGTCATTGTTTCGAGACTCGAAAGGTCTCAAGTTTCTCGATTTCTAAAACACCGATGCCTCCAATATCTCGATGCCTCTCCGGGACTTTCTTCTGCTCACTAGGGCTTAACCCCGGTGCAACTCCTGCCAAATCTGACGGTTGACGGGAAATCAACTGTTGATCCAATGGCTCAAAATCTTTTGAGCTCGAACTCTGGATGTGACCATAACCTCCTCACTACTCTGTCGAATCTGACGGCTGGAGGGATTTTCACGAGTTCCCTCCACAAGATCTTGACCGTCACTTCTCCTTCTTGAGGATTTCTGAAAAATAGCCAAGTGTTCCTTCGTGCTGACTCGNGCAACTCCTGCCAAATCTGACGGTTGACGGGAAATCAACTGTTGATCCAATGGCTCAAAATATTTTGAGCTCGAACTCTGGATGTGACCATAACCTCCTCACTACTCTGTCGAATCTGACGGCTGGAGGGATTTTCACGAGTTCCCTCCACAAGATCTTGACCGTCACTTCTCCTTCTTGAGGATTTCTGAAAAATAGCCAAGTGTTCCTTCGTGCTGACTCGTCCTCCTGCGTGCGATCCTGCGAAATTTCTTACAAGCTCCCAATCACCAACTTCTTCATGATGTCCTTCAACAACTTTGAAGGCTTTATCCCTCTTGAGCTTTCACACGACTTCGAGCCTCAAAAGAGGGTCTTTGCACGCACTCCTTGCGGCAACCTGCAAACACTTCAAGTGTTCGACTTTCCTTGACTCTGCGCGTGCCTGCAACAATAGTCCTCCAAAGCTTCTACTCAGATTCACAACTGAGACTTCCTTCTGACTGCACACTCATTGCACAGTTCCAGCAATCCAAATTCACTTCGGGGTGAATAAGAACAAGAGTTAAACTACTTGAGCCTCCATCAACGCACTCCTTGTGGATGGTTTCGACTGCTCTTCCTTGCAGGAATACTTTCTCATATAGGGAAACAATTGAAACTCATTCCTTCTACTCCCTCTCAGACTTCACTCTCAACACATGAAATCATACACACAGCATAACAGCAAATGCATAATAGGAAGTAAATACTCATGAGCATAGCATTCAACATACATACACAGAGAATAACACAAAAACCATGAATTTGAATCAATCTTTCTCTATTAATTCAAGATCTGTACATGGGTGTTCTTCTACAGTTCTTTGCTTCTCTTCTATGCTCTTCCTGCTCACTAATGGTACAATGTATAATGAGGGTGTCTATATCAATTTTCCCTCCTGTGCTCTAAAAATATATAATCTAAGAATTCAATTCTATCTACCTACATTAACTACCATAAATGCCTCCATCTACCTAAGGACGAGAGATAATGGCTCAAGGTCCGTTTACAATATTCAAAAGGAACTCCTTATTAATGGCTCATTTAAGTTTTGCACAAAAAATTCCAAAGTGATTTTCAAAATTTGTGATGGCGTTGTCCAGCTGTCCAATTGCTTTCGCACTGGCTCGCTTGACGTGGGCGATGCTCCTGCATCATACTCCCTCGCTTGAAAATCTTCATGGGCTCCTGTCCATGAGCTCCCTCACGGTTCGTCCATGCTTCTGGATCTCTGCTTCAGTCTGCCAGCTAGCATCTTCCACTGGATGGCCCCTCCATTTGACCAGATACTCAAAGTATTTCTTTCGCCTGGTCCTCTTGCTCACTTTCTTGTCCAGTATACACTCCATCTGCGGCTTCTCTATAATCGGCATCTGCTTCTTCCACTAAACCTCTGGCTACTCCTCACGTTCTGCTCCTTCTTCATCGTCTTTATATGGATATAAATCCGAAACATTAAATATCAGAGATATTCTGATCCCATCCGATAACTCAATTTCATAAGCATTTTCCCCCAATTTCCTTAAGACCTTAGATGGCCCGATTTTCTTCATCTTTAGTTTATTGTATGTTCCCCTCGAGAACCTTTCGTTTCTCAAATGTTCCAGAAAAAGATCTCCAACCTCAAACTGAAGTTGTCTCTTCCGCTGATCGGCTCTACGCTTATACTCCTGACTTGAATTCTGCAAGCGCTGCTTCACCTGGCTGTGAAGTTCTTTCATCGTCTCTGCGAACTCTTTGGAACTTGCGCTCCTAGTTGCAGTCGGTTCCCAGTCCCTTAATTCAGAAACTCCTATCGGCTGCATGCCATACACAATATGAAATGGAATTTTACCTGTGCTCCTGTTCACCGAGTCGTTATACGCAAACTCTACCTGCGGCAATATATTGTCCCACTGGCTGTGGTGCTCGGCCATCAGGCTTCTCAACAAGTCTCCTAGACTTTTGTTTACCACTTCCATCTGTCCATCTGTCTGGGGATCATATGAAGAACTAAACATCAATTTAGTTCCCATTTTCTTCCAAAGTGTCCTCCAGAAATGTCCAATGAACTTTGTATCTCTGTTCGAAACTATACTTCTGGGTAAGCCGTGAAGTCTAACGACCTCTTTGAAAAACAGATTTGCGACGTGATTCGCATCACTGGTTTTCTGGCATGGGATAAAATGTGCCATCTTAGAAAACCTATCGACTACCACAAAGACTGAATCATGTCCTCTTTGCATCCTTGGCAATCCTAATATGAAATCCATGCTGATTTCATCCCACGGTCTCTCGGGTATGGGTAATGGTTGATAGAATCCTGCATTCTGCTTCCTGCCCTTCGAATGCTGACAATTCCTACACCTATCTACAAACCACTTGACTTCTAACCGCATCCCTGGCCAAAAGTAAGATTCACTCAGCTTTGCAAATGTTTGGTCATGACCAAAATGCCCTGCCAAGCCTCCGCTGTGTTTTTCTTTTAATAGATTCTCCCTCATGGAGCATTTTGGAATGCACAATTGATTGCCTTTGAACAACAACCCGTCCTGGGTCAAATATTCTATCCACTGGCTTCTGTCTCCGACAACTGGGTTCTCAGCTACTCCATATGCTTCTATGAAATCCTGATCAGCTACATACATATCTTTAATATCATCAAAGCCTAACGTCCGGACTTTGAATTCTTGCATCAACAAACTTTTCCTGCTCAAAGCATCAGCCACTTTGTTAGCAGTACCCGAAATATGCTTAATTACAAATGTAAAATTCTCCATGTATTCGACCCACTTAACATGCCTCTGATTCAACTTCTCCTATTGAGTTACATATTGCAATGCATGGTTATCACTATATAAACCAATAGCATAGAAACCCGGATCACTTGCGATCAAGTTTCCTCAAAGAATAAGTTCACTCAGTGCGCCAGAGTGGGATGTTATAGGTGGCATCAACTTCCTTGAAAAATATTTCCAATTCACCTCTCTGTTAAGGAAATTCATAAGCTAGCTATATTATCGATTCTGGTAAAGTGACCTGATCTATCGATTGGGTATTTAGAAAAAGAAGAACTAGAGGATATTATTAATTTCACAGCGAGATTTTTGATCTGTTCTACTCAATATTTTTTTCAGTAAATGCTTTCCTTCATTGTGTCTGAATATATATATATATATGTTAGGGACTTATCCCATGGCTTGTCTTGCAAGTGGTAATCTCCCCTCTTTCCAATAAAAGCCAATCCAAATCTCCCTTATACAATTAGATTCTTACATACATTTATATATGTACATCTCTTCTTAAACAATTACATCATAATATATGTATAAACAGATCTACATAACTTGCTACTTAATAAGTAAATAAATGGAAGTAAGTGGTATAGCTTTAGTTACAAGTTTAGTAGCGATTTAATTTAATAGACTTTTAAATTTTTATAACGAGTCCCTACTTGAGTTATAAGGCAATGATGTGAACTTAATAAATTGGCAAATTTATTTTACTGAGATAGAATAAAACAAAATAGAATATATAAACTCGATTAAAATGAATATCTCAAAGAATTGGCGTAAGGTTTGTATAATGATTATTAATGAGTAAATTATTGTTGATTAATGTTAATAGCTTATAATAAGTCCCCGAGGTGTAGGACAGTCGGTGACGGAGTGTGTTGTTAAGCCACTCCGTGATGTTAAAGTCACCGGTTCGAAACCTGCGGGGACAAAAAATCCAACCATGTTAAGGGTTGGTGTGGCTCAGGCCGGGTGCGATCCCCGGGTGATTTTGACGGCTTAGATGCCCCTGAGTCGCGGTTTCTCAAGCCACAGGTTAATCGCAGGTCCTGCACAAATTAACAAACCAAAAAAAAAATGTCAATAGCTTATAATAAGGATTTATTGATTGTTGAATAAATTATAAAAATATTTAGGAAGAGAAATGGTCTATAACTTATGTTATTAGTCCCTTCCCTTTGGGTTGGTAGGGACTATAGTAATCAGTTTTCTACAGATCTATTAGTCTCACACGGAAACCAATGAACTTTACCCAAAGTTTTTTCAAATTCCAAATTTTTTCAAGTTCCATTTCATATTATATCGTAGGTTTTTTAGTTTGGCCTCTTACTTGGCCTCATATCGAGGCAAAGTTAGGATAAAGGTTCACATTTTAGCTGGTTTGAACGTTAACTTTGGAAACTTTATACAAAATGAAGAAATGCTAACTTTCAAGTTAGCATTACTTCTCTAAAATTAAATGTTTTCTCATGAATAATACATCCTTAATATCTATCACGGACATCTGCGTGTGGGACTGAACGCATGGGAGCTTCTTACATACTCATTTCATCCTGAATCTAGTATCTTAGACCATTCATATATCTGGCCACTTTTTCGTCATTGCTTTCGCGATGAATTTCCCTGATATTCAGTCGATAGAATTCCTCCGTGTATTCTTTTACTGTCATTAGCTTCTGTCTCAGGTTCTGCATCCTCCTGAACAGAGTAATTTGATAATCTCTCAGGATGAATTTTGCCTTCATCTTTGCAATCATCCTGTCCCAACTTTTAATTTTTTGCTTTCCCTTGCAGCGTCTATTTGCTTGTAGCTCGTCCCACCATAATGTTGCGTGTCCCTTTAATCTCATGACAGCATGCCTAACATTCTTATCCTCTTCGACATCTTCATAATCGAAGTATGTATCCGGAGCTCTAATCTAATCTAGAAGCTCCTCTACATCCAGGTTTCCCTCATAAACTGGAATGTCTATCTTCGTTTTTGAACCCATCCTTGAAACAACTTTTATTAATCTCTCATTGGCTGCATCCTCACCTGCAACTTCTTATTCACGTTCAACTTCAACCTCATCTTCGGAATCACTGAGATCCCCTACATCAGCATTGCGTCTGTGCGCTCTCTCCATGTCCTCCATTCTAGCTTGGAGATCATGCATCTGTCTCTCCATTTCTGGATTATCCATTTGTCTACCCCGCCTCCTCGGGATTTCTTTATCCTTTGGATCGGGTGATTGTCTCTCTCTCCTTGGCGGCATGGTGAATTTTATCCTTGTATGCTACAGAAAGCAAAGAATCTCTCTTGTGCTCTGATACCACTTGACGCAAACGCGCCTGCTAGGCACGTCTACTCACAGGACCTTTTCTCCTTCCTCGGCCCGAAGAACTCAAAGGTTCTTCTATTTCCCTATCGGGAAATATTCCACCCACAATAAATAAACACAGGGCCTCCTCTTCTTCTTAACCAACACTGGCCTTGTCCTTTGCTATCGGGACTCCTCCTATCGGTAAATTGACATTTAAAATGTCCAAACACTTTGGATAACTGATCCCTGAACTCGATGCACTCCTTTGTTACTTTAGCCCCACCTAGCTATAGGCTTTGGCCCATATGACCGTTAACCCATGACCGCAGTCTTATCCATGTCGGGACTACGAGGTTTCTAATTTAAAAATACACTTGCCCATGGGATTCCCGATTCCTCGAACCACGATCTTTCGTCCAGCTGACAGTTGGTTTCCAATACGACACCTCCCTCCTTTTCGACATGATGACAGCTGGCCACATGGTAGCACCTTCCTCCTCATCGGGGTTTCGTGGTCCCTCCTGCTATGAATTTCTTGTCACCAAGAATCCCAATACGTTGATCCCTGATGCACGTGAGAACTGACTCTCCATGTCACCGTCCACTCGTCGCTCTATCAAACATCGTGAGATCATGATTTCTAGTGCAATGATTTCTTTGTTCCCGAAGTTCACGAAGCGCCGAACCCTGACTCCTCTTGGATATTCTGACGTGTGTCCACCCTGAAATTCATGGCTATGATTTCGTCAGTGTTTCGAGACTCGAAAGGTCTCGATTTTCTCGATTTATAAAACACCGATGCCTCCAATATCCCGATGCCTCTCCAGGACTTTCCTCTACTCACTAGGGCTTAACCTCGGTGCAACTCCTGCCAAATCTAACAGTTGACGAGAAATCAACTGTTGATCCAATGGCTCACAATTTTTCGAGCTCGAACTTTGGATGTGACCGTAACCTCCTCGCTACTCTGTCGAATCTGACGGTTGGTGGGATTTTCACGAGTTCCCTCCACAAGATCTTGACCGTCACTTCTGCTTCTTGAGAATTTCTGGAAATTAACCAAGTGTTCCTCTGTGCTCACTCATCCTCCTGCGTGCAATCCTGTGACATTTCTTACAAGATCCCAATCACCAACTTCTTCACGATGTACTTCAACAACTTCAAAGGCTTTATCCCTCTTGAGATTTCTCACGACTTCGAGCCTCAAAAGAGGGTCTTTGCATGCACTCCTTGTGGCAACCTGCAAACACTTCAAGTGTTCGGCTTTCCTTGACTCTGCACACGCCTGCAGCAGCAGTCCTTCAAATCTTCTACCCAGATTCACAAGTGAGACTTCCTTCTGACTGTGCACTCCTTGCACAGTTCGAGCAACCCAAATTCACTTCGGGGTGAATAAGAAGAAGAGTTAAAATACTTGAGCCTCCATCAACACACTCCTTGCGGATGGTTTCAACTGCACTTCCTTGCAGGAATCTTTGCTCAGATAGGGAAACAATTGAAACTCATTCCTTCTACTCCCTCTCAGACTTCACTCTCAACACATGAAATCATACACACAGCATAACAACAAATGAATAAAAGGAAGTAAATACTCATGAGCATAGAATTCAACATACATACACAGAGAATAACACAAAAACCATGAATTTGAATCAATCTTTCTCTATTAATTCAAGATCTGTACATGGGTGTTCTTCTACAGTTCTCTACTTCTCTTCTATGCTCTTCCTGCTCACTAATGGTACAATGTAGAATGAGGGTGTCTATATCCATTTTCCTTCCTGCGCTCTAAAATTGTCTAATCTAAGAATTCAGTTCTATCTACCTGCATTAACTACCATAAATGCCTCCATCTACCTAAGGACGAGAGCTAAAGGCTCAAGGTCCGTTTACAATATTCAAAAGGTGCTCCTTCCTAATGGCTCATTTAAGTTTTGCGCAACAATTCCAAAGTGATTTTCAAAATTTGTGTTGGCACTGTCCAGCTGTCCAATTGCTTTCGTGCTGGATCGCTTGACGTGGGCGATGCTCCTGCATCAAGTGGTCAAATTTGAAAATCCAGGGGCCTTCCTTCTTGCATTAGGACAACATCAATTCCATTTCCCGAGGCATCACATTCCACAATAAATGTTTTTGTGAAGTCTGGAGTGGTCAAGATAAGAGCTTTACACATCACCTCTTTAACTTGTTCAAAAGATTTAGTTGGCTCTGGAGTCCATGAAAATGCATCCTTCTTAGTTAGTGTTGTTAAAGGTGTTTCTATTCTTCCATAGTTCCAATCAAACTTGCGGTAGTAACCTGTAAAACCCAAAAATCCTCTAAGATTCTTTAATGTTTTGGGAATCGGCCAGTCCATCATGGCCTTAATCTTGTTAGGGTCTACCTTGACACCTTCATGAGATATAATATGACCCAAATACTCTACCTCCTTTACTCCAAAGAAACATTTGGATAGTTTGGCATATATTTGTTGCTCCTTTAGTAGTTGTAGAACCTTGTCAACATGTCACACATGATCCTCCCAAGACTTGCTATAGATTAGTATATCATCAAAAAATACTAACACAAATTTTTGAAGGAAGGGCTTGAAAATGGAATTCATCAATCCTTGGAATGTGGAAGGTGCATTTGTAAGGCCAAAAGGCATGACCAAAAATTCATAATGGACTTCATGAGTTCGGAATGTTGTTTTTGGGATATCTTGTTTCTTCATTCTGATCTGATGATACCCTGAATGAAGATCCAATTTTGTGAAATAGATAGCTCCATGTAGTTCATGTAAAAATTCATGAATGACGGGAATGAGAAACTTATCTTTAATAGTGATCTTGTTCAACTCTCTATAATCTG
>JASDQU010109695.1:40595-56607 GCA_032191745.1 Picea mariana | reverse complement strand
TCCAAACTTGTTCGAACTCTTATGCGGTTTAAACCGCAAGAAGACTCGATCGCTGACCTCATAACTACGGTCGACTCGGTGCGCATCGACATAACTCTTCTGTCGATCCTGTGCTTCTTTAACCCTTTGTCTTATTGTTTTCATTTGTTCTTCCATTTATTGGATCGCTTCTGGTCCCACCAGGACCCTATCCTCAAGTCGATCCCAACTCAAAGGCGTCTGACACGGTCACCCGTAAAAAAACTTGAAAGGCACCATCTTAATGGTGCTCTGGTAACTGTTGTTGTAAGCGAACTCTACTAGTGGCAAGAATTCTTCCCAATGCTTTTGTTGGTCCATCACATACATGCGCAACATGTCTTCCAAGGTTTGGTTCATTCGTTCAGTCTGTCCGTCTGTCTCTAGGTGATATGCAGTACTAAAGTTGAGTTGGGTTCCCAAGGCCTCTTGGAAACTCATCCAAAATCGTCTAGTAAACACCGATCCTCGATC
Source organism: Picea mariana (assembly GCA_032191745.1). Taxonomy (NCBI): domain Eukaryota; kingdom Viridiplantae; phylum Streptophyta; class Pinopsida; order Pinales; family Pinaceae; genus Picea; species Picea mariana. The sequence continues at coordinate 56,115 of JASDQU010109695.1, read as the reverse complement.
CGATATAATCCTCTTAGGCACACCATGCAGCCTCACAATATCACTGATGAAATCTCTATCTATGCCAGGTGCCTGATACGTCGTACGCACAAGAATAAAGTGAGGACTCTTCTTCAAAGTGTCTACTACTACAAAAATTGAGTTGTGTTTCCTTGCCGTCAGTGGTAAACCAACAATAAAATCCATCGAAATAACTTCCCATTTCGATTCTAGAATGGCATGTGGTTGTAGTAATCCTGCTGGGTGTCTATGTTCAGCCTTTACCTGCTAAAACTCCAGACACCTGGCCACATAGTTGACTATGTCGGCCTTCATTCCCTTCCAAAAGAATAAGGGCTTAAGGTCTGCCCTTATCTTTGTGACTCCCGGGTGAGCCATGTAAACTGCTCTATGAGCCTCACTTAGGATCAACATCCTCAACTCGTCGTTTGGAGGTATGTAAATCCGACTTTTAAACCTCAATAACCCATCGCTACCAAAATAAAATCCCTCATATCGTGGTACCATCATTGTGTTTTGTCCAATAAAACCCTCGACCTCCTTGTACCAGTCGTAGTTTCGCTGTAAGGTTAGAATCTTTTCACGTAGATTCATCTGAAGAGGCAACACTGAATCTGCCACTCGGTTCACCATTCCCTTTATGTAAGTAATCTCAAAGTTGTACTCGCTAAGAAATTCCAACCAACGTCGTTGTTGTGCGTTCAGGTCGCTTTGCGTAAAAATGTGTTGTAGTCCACAATGATCATTTTTTAATTCAAATTTTTGTCCAACAAGGTAGTGTCTCCAAACCTTCAAGGCATGTACAATGGCTAATAAATCCAAATCATGCATCACGTAGTTCTCCTCATGCCTTCTCAATTTCCTTGAAATCTAAGCAATCGCTCGTCCGTCTTGCATCAAGACTCTGCCTAAACCTTCCTTGGATGCGTCTGTGCATACCAAGAAGTCCGCTTCCATGTCAGGGACCTTTAGTATCAGTGTTGTTGTCAACAACTCTTTAAGCCTTTGAAATGCTTCCACGCATTTCTCGGTCCAAAAAAACTTCTTGTTTTTCTTCTGCAATTCCGTGATCGGATTTTCTATCTTCGAAAATCCCTCAACAAACCGTCAATAGTATCCTGCTAAACCCATAAATCTACGCACCTCCGTTACATTCGTCGGTGTAGGCCATTCCATAATAGCCTCGACCTTGGATTGATCCACGGCGATAGCTTCGCCAGAGATGACATGCCCTAAGTAGTGAATCCTCGATTGATAAAAAGAGCATTTGGACAACTTCCCATACAATTTGTTCTCTCGCAGGCACTGGCTCGTCATGCTCCTCCGGTGTACGAGAGTAAATCAAAATGTCATCAATGAACACTTGGACAAACTTTTCCAAGTACTCGCAGAACACCCCGTTCATAAAACTCATAAATACTCCTGGGGCGTTTGTCAGTCCAAACGGTAAAACAGTAAACTCGTAATGTCCCAATATCTTCTTAAAGGCGGTATTAGGGACATCATCCTCCTTGATCCACAACTGGTGATACCCTGATCACAAATCGATCTTGGAGAAAACCGTCGCACCTTTCATTTGATCGAACAGATCATCAATTCTCGGCAAGGGATACTGATTCTTGATCGTAGCCTTGTTCAGTTGACGGTAGTCAATGAAAAGCCTCCACGATCTATCCTTCTTCTAAATGAAAATAACAGGTGCACCCCATGGTGACACACTAGGACCTATCAGTCCCAGGTCCAACAACTCCTTCAGTTGCATTTTGAACTCTTGCAACTCCGGGGTCGACATCCGATAAGGCGTTCTTGCTATTGGTTCACTCCCCAGTTTTAGGTCTATGGTAAACTCCAATTCCCTTTTCGACGGCATCCCAGGTAACTCCTCTGGAAATATGTCTGCAAACTCCTTCACCACCGGAAGGTGTTCTAGGCCTTCCGCTACTCCCTTCTCGTTTAGCGCAAGGATTGCATAAATCTTGAACCCCTTGCGCATACTCTTCCGTAACTGTAAGGAAGAGACGTACCTCAGGGAAACTCCCTGGTTGCGTCCTACAATCACACGTCTCTGTCCCTCATCATCGATCAATATCAATCAATTCATCTTACAGTTGAGTATTGCCTCATGCGATTCCAACCAATCCATACCAATCACGACGTCATAAGATCCTAAGATCATGACGTACAAGTTGACCCTCTTGACAAACTCTCCCAGGTTAGGGGTACAGCCCACAACTTTTCCTCCAACCTTCTGTTTGGCTCTCGAAGCCATCTCTACAAAGCTAAACTCGTCCTGTTCGACTGCCTTTACCTTAATCCTTTTTAGTGCTGCACCAGAAATGAAACTCTCAGTAGCACCTGGGTCTATCAAAATAGTAAGGGTATGGTCAGGGACAATACCTGTCGTCTCGAGCACAGTTGAATGATTCTCTGTCTGGCGGTTATTCACCGCTACATGAATCCGATGGGCCTTGCCCATATCTCCCACTGTAGTGGGTCCAGCTGATCCAGACACTCTGGTCCTCTCCACAGGACAGTTGTGCTGGTAGTGTGGCTCCCCACACGTCCAACACCCCCTTCAGCTCAGTAGTCCTGGTACCCGAAGTCGAAGAGGACGACCCACTGGCCTAGAACCTTGGTTTGTTCTGCTTAACAGGACTAAACTGTTTTTGTTGTGGGCGACGTTGTTGTTGGTGCTGTGGTCCCCGATAAGGTGTCAGCTGTTGAGGAAGCAGTTGTTGGGGTGTAGTGAAAGTGGATCCCCTCTTGAAGCCACGATATCCCAGCGTATGTCTCGCTGGTGTCTGATGCTGTGGTGTTCCAGATGAACCCTGCCCTACTGGTCTCGTTGGAGTCCTGGTCTGACCCCCACTGATAAGCTCCTCCTCTACTATGAGGGCCTTCTAGATGGCATCGTGCAAGGTTTGAGGCATCAAAATCCTAACCTTTGCACAAAGGCTTCCGTTAAGGCCAAACACGATCTGGTTGACCTTAAGTTTCTCTATGTTAAGGTGCGAAGCATACTGGAGTAGCTCCATAACATGTGCCTCGTACTCGCGCACCGTATGACCTCCCTGTCGTAATGCGTTGAACTCATTGAGCTGATGCTCAATGAATTCCTCTGAAAGGTACCTCTCTCGGAACCGTTCCTCGAACATTTTCCATTATTACATCTTCGACGACCATGTTCAGCTGCGGTAGGAGCATCTTCCACCATAGAAGAGTGCTCCCCTTCAGTTGAAAGACCGCCATGCGGACCTTCATGTTGGAGGTATAACCACGAAGTGCGAAGCACATCGTCATGTTCTCCAACCATGCCTCGGTGGCTATGTCGTCCGGGGCACCAAAGAACTCGAGAAATTTGACCTTCTCGAGTTCACGGTGAATGTTATCAGTAATGGTCGGTGCGCGCGGAAGAACCTCAATGGGCGCTGGCGCCCTGGCCTCATCTCTGTCCAAATGGCTGATCAGGGCCTCGGACATGCGCTATAAAGATCTCATCATATCGACTACATCACCAACTGTTATCTTCTCCTATCCGAGAACCTGCTCGTCTCCCTGGGGGTTAGACCCCTCAGGTGTGGATGCTACTGGAGGCGTTGCGCCTCCTCCCCTAGCACCCCGTCATCTACCTCTGCAGCAACCTCTAACCATGATTAACTGCACGCACACAATCAACTCGATCAGCAACAATATAATTAAATCAAATCATGTCACGAAAGCCGTAGCGAATCCCAAGTCGCAGGTCGAACCCGCTCTGATACCATATGTAACAAACTCTCTATTCGTCACGACGATGATCCTCATATATCAAGTGCAATTTTTTCTTTTTTCTTTTTTTTTTTATGTGTGTGCACACATGTACAAAGGAAACAAACACATTCGACTATGTATCGCCACCCGACGAAGAACATGAAACAAACCACAACGAACACAACAAGATGACATAAGACGCACAAAGTAACTACATGCATTTCATGACTATCAATCGACAATAAGTGAGACTGACTACCCGCCCGTCCTACCCTGCAATGGTTAGGACCTCCAAGACACATAAGAAACGCTCAAGCCCAGGTTCCCATCGATTTTAACCATTTAAGGTCTCAGGGCTGGCGATTGTTCTGAGGAACATGGAGGCGTATACATCCCTCTCGACACCATCAATACCAAACTAAAAATGTTAAATCTACCAACATCAATGATTAACTAAGATTCGTTCTATCAACCAAATTCCATTTAACCAAGGGTGAGAGTACTTCTTACTGTTTAACCATCGTACATTAACTTTAATTAACCATGCAGTAATAATATAGCTCTAAATCAGTCCATCATCATCAATATTGATTAGCGCATTAGATCACCAATTAATCAACCCTTCTAACCACAAGGTGCAATAAATCCGATTTACCCCAATCACAATCAATCAAGCATCTAGCTAAAACAACTGAGTTAATGATCATCGATTTCATCATAGAGTAATAAAGTTTATACTGAGAGCAAAAGGGTTTAATCATTCAAGATTGTTATAATTGTAGCCCTAATGCCAACAATTTAGAACCATTATTGTATCATGACAAAATCTCAATTAACGCTACAAGTAATGAAGTGTCTTGTATGTCTCAATTCTATAGCTACTAAAGGTCAATATATCTATAGTGTAATTCCATTAAGTAACATTTAATTAAAGATATGCCAATTACAGTGTTAATTATATGCTACAATCAATATAGATAAATTAATTCTCTTAAATAAAGAAGGATTATTCAATATCCAACATATAAACATATCTTAATGATCACTTGTTAACTTAGCAAGAATGACACCAAGATTTCCTTACCTTCCCAATGGGTTAGTATAAACAAAGCACTTAAGGAGACAAGTCTTGAGGATAGTTYGAGGTTAAAGGTTTAAAAGTTGAAAAAATGATAATACTCCCATCAGCACAAGAATTCCAGAGCATCTCCTCTATACACTAAATCATTAATAGATATATGAAGTACATATTAATCCCAACAGTTGACTTACTACTAGCAAGGGTTATCAATAAGATTATCKTTTACTTAACCTTAAATGTTCTCCCTGAAAATAACCTTATAGTAGATTAGTGGCAATTTGCAGGCTCTAATGAGACCTGGTCTTAGTTAATTGGTTACTACTGTACATAATTCAATAACGAAAAAGGGGGAAAAGGTGAATTAGTCTTGTTTGTTAAATAACCACAGGTCAAGTGGCTTGCATGTGACCATACAAATAATATCACATAAGGCAATGAATAGACATCCGGTGCGTCAATAATAAAATAAATCAATGGCATTAAATAAGGTAAGTTAAAGATTTATAATATGTCAAGGCAGGTGATAAAACGCAAAAATCTTAGATGGCCATAAACTGCCATCCTAACTACTACCTCCATACAGTAAGTCGTAAACTGTGCCAGGAAAGAAGTAAACAGAACACCGTCCCTCATCAAATAAAAGTCAAAGGGATACAATGTAAAACCACCGAGAATCGTTGGAGTACAAGCAGGTGCATTATGAAACAAGGAGGTTTGCATTCGCTGGTGTGAACATGGATGCCGTTGGGATTAAAGGAAAACGCATTCACTAAAAAATAAATGAGGATTAGGCAGTCAACCCAACAACTCAGGAGTGGCTACACAGGTGACTCGACTCATCTATTACAGTGAGCATCATTTTTGGAACGCTGGAGTAGTGACCATTTATCATAGGGGAAAAATGAAATGTAGAGAGCAGCACGAAAATCATCCTAACCTTGGCAGTGGCCGTTTTTTTTTTCTTGGGGTTACAGGCCCAACGCAAGAATTTGTCGGAAAGACGCAGTCCTTCCTGGGCAAACAGGGGCATTTTGTCAGCAAACATAGGCAAATGGTCAAACAGCCCGACCGTGGACAAATCGCCAATTCAATCAAAAAAAATTTAAAAGCAAAAACGGGGGCATCATCAGTCATACACCAGTCGTGGTTCAGAGGGCATAGTGTGGTCTTAATGACAATACACTAGTCAACAATTAGAGGGTAAAAAATTAAGTCAATAGTAGAGGATCTTAGGGTCAGAACTCCTTCAAGAGGAAGGCGTCGAGTCTAACTGTCAATACCCAATGCATGCAGAAATGGATTGCCAAAAACTGAAGTATAGTAACAATTACCCAACAATTTTCCAGCAACATTCTCAGAACCCCATTACAACGAAAAGGATAGAAGGGATTTTCTTCAGTAATCAGACTACAAGGCTGAATGCCGGACGAATTATACAACAAAAATGCCAGTAATAAAAGGGGACAGGATGAAATCATTTTTTTTCTTTTACTATTAAAAACACAGGGAAAAACTTTATTTACAGAGGTATTTAACATCAGAAAAAATTTCATTATCTGAGGTTTTTCAATAGCTATTTAGTTGTAATTCATCCCCACGAACCTATAGAATATAAATCTGTACATGATTGCAACCGTAATACTGTATCGAAAGAGAATTTAAAATAAAAACCACAGTTACAACAGTCATAGTTTTGATCGCCGAGTAAATAAATAAAAATAGCATAACAATCTATTTACAACCAATATTCTAATACCAACATATATCATAATGCATCCTATCCTACCAAATTAAAAAAAAACCATACCGTTGCCTTAACTCTTGCCTCGAATGATGACTGTGCACTCCATGTCGCTCCTACTCCATGCTGCTCCCACTCGCCGACTGTCGAGACTACACCAGTACCTCCCAACCAATCACTAGGGGTACTCTTCTCCCCCCTTAGCCCCCCGAGCCACAAAGGGTCCACACACTATCCAGATGGTATGTCTATCTCCCATCTCGCCTCGCAAGGCCGAGCTACCACTCCTATCCGAGCTGGAAAATCCCAACTCCCCACAAGTAATCAATCAAGTCACAATTCCGGCAGCGTAACGTAACGCTAACATCTGATCCCCTTTCTTCCTCATCTTCCCTTTCTTTTATAGAGTTTTTAGAACCTCCAACTTTCCCTAAATCACATTTAAATTAAGTTTTAATAAAAATCTTCTAAATATTGTCCTTCGCACAAGTGTCGTCCATCCCCCTCTTTCCTCCAATAATTATTTTCTTTAAATTTATTAATTGTCTCATTTCCCTCACCCACCTAGAGTTCCTCCTAAATTTACTCCTAGGTGTTCCTATATTCCCTTACAGGTTTAAATACTTTCCCTAAAATGGAGTTGCTAATTTAGTTCATTTTAGAAGGTTCTTAATTGCAGATTCCTTACTATGTTGACCTCACTTTTTACCATAAGTTCCCCTCTTTCCCTTATTATGTTTCCCCCCATTCCTTAGTTTCCTAATTTTTATTATTCCCTTCTTTCCCCTTTTATTAGGGCCAAAATGGTAGTTGCACTATTTACTCTTTTCTTTTTATTATTAATTTGAATTTTTTTTTACATTTTCACAAGTTAAATAATTTATTTCTTCTTTACAATTTAAAACAATGGGTTTTAATTAAATTATTACTCTCTTCATTTTACCCCAAAAATTATGAAGTCTAAAACTATTACTTAAGTTCTTTTTAGTTTAAATTTTTATTTTTATTTTTATAGGGTCTTTTTCTTAAGGTTAAACAAAACTTTACCCTAGAGAAGTTTTAGGCTTAGGACTTAGATTCTGAACTGGGCGACAGCTATTTAGGGAAGTTGTTTTAAGAATTTCTTAATGTGTTAAAATTCTTAGGGCCATCTAGGTTTGTTCCTTCATCAATATCAACGTGACGTGCCCTTCACGACACACCACGTGCTCCAAGGGTGCCACTCGTCTCGTTTGTTTCTTTTGCGCGACAAGCCCTTCAGGATGCACCACATGCTCCAAGGGTGTCACTCGCCTCCTGTGTTTCTTTTGCGTGACATGCCCTTCAGGATGCACCACATGCTCTAAGGGTGCCACTCGCCTCTTGTGTTTCTTTTGCGCGACGTGCCCTTCAGGATGCACCACGTGCTCTAAGGGTGCCACTCACCAACTTGACTGATTGGTAGACATCAATAACCCCTGGAGTCAACACTCTGCTAGGTGAACTTGTGGGAAACTAAGGGATCTAAGGAATAAGGCCCTCGCCTTATTGCACGCCCCTTAGAATCATCGTGAGTGACTGTCGCAGTCTTCCCTCACGGCATCATGGATCCTCTCGAACTAGGTAATCATTAACCTACAGTTCGAGCCACGATGGGAGTGCTAGTAGGCTGTGGCAGGGCTACTATCCACACCTCTCCCTCAACCTCTATGGTAATCGTGTGTGACCCCTTTACTCCATATGTGAGTCTGGTCGACAAGCTATCGTCATCTTGCATCATCAACAAACGTGTCAGAACATGTCCACATCATATCATCAAATCAATGTAATATCACAGTAAATAAATCAACCAAAATAGCACACTCCCTGACTCAATCCGGAGTCCAAGGGGTTCCATCGATGCCTCTGCATCTTCAAGGTCCAAAACCCTGCACACTCAGTAAAACCGAGTCAATAGCACATGTCTAGGTCAATGCAGTAAAACATCATGTCATCTATCATAACGCATCATAATCAAGGATAAATGTTTTAATATCATAAAAGTCCAGATCACTTGTGAGCAAGTGTCCTCAAAAATAAGTTTTCTCAGTGAGCCAGAGCGGGATGTTACAAACAGGAGAAAATATTTCATCAAAATATATACCTTTCTTTTTTGAAAACCCATTTACAACAAGTCTAGCCTTATATTGCCTTTTCCCTCCATCTTGTTCCTTCAACTTGTAAACCCATTTATTCTGCAATGTTCTTTTTCCTGTAGGCAAATTAACCAAATCCCAAGTCTGGTTATTTACCACATAATCCATTTCCTCTTTCATGCCTTTCTCCCACTTATTTTTAGTGTCTACCTACATTGCCTCTTCATAACATTTTGGCTCACTAGAATCAATCAACAATAAATAATACAATGAAGGAGAGTATCGTTCAGGAGGTCTACTTAACTTGGTATATCTTTTAACAACACTTGTAGGAGTTTGAGATACATGTTTCTTCTATTGTTGTACATTTTGATTTTATGGTACCTTTGAAATTTCTTTTTCAGTGATCTCATCAAGCACTATGTATTTTGGTTTTTCGTTTTCCTATTTGTTTCCCTGCAACTGATCTTTGTACATGACCTTCTCATTGAATATGACATCTCTACTCCTAATGTTTTTTTAATTTTCATAATCCCATAAGCGATAAACAAAATCATTAAACCGTATCCATTAAAGGTACACTTCTTGGATGATTCCTTATTTTTTTTAAAATTATTAAGCAATCATAAACATCATTAAACAAGGAGAAAAAATCCATGCTAAGGGTAAGATGTGGTTTAGTTATCATAAACATGATGGTAAAAGAGCATTATTGGGAAAAAACCTTTAAAAAAACAAATCATTAATAACACTTTTTATTGGAGTGATTTGTAGTATCTTAATGGGTGACATGTTTTAATTGAAACTACTTAGATTTCTTGTGAAATTTGCTCATTTTTGAAAAAAAAAACCTTCATATTTCTCAACATATATAAGTTCTGATTATACCAAAAAAATTGAAACACGGAAATGAAACATGGAATTTAAGAATGAAATAATAATACACTATTAAACAATGTAATTCTTACTTATCAAAACAATAAGACTCTTTGTTGAAAGGAGTCTAAACCAACTTACTAGTTATAAATTTGGTTGATGAAAAGACGACAATCCATTAATTACACACATTGCAAAATTTCCATAGGAATTATATTGGAAATGTGCCTAATGTATCTTCCAAGATCAAATCCTCCAACAATTGAGATCAACACATTGAACACTCTTGGATTTTGATGAATCCAACTTAACTTGAAAAACATATTTAATGAAGAAGGCATCGACTGTGATAAGTATGTTCACAACAATCAACTAGAAACATATTTATAGACCTATATACTCATTATAAAAAATGTTGGGGCATTTCTCTTTAGGATGGAATGCCTCAAAAATAGTGAATCACACTAAAACATGATGCTTCATAGTTTCACTTATATGCATTGTTCTTGTTTAGGTTTCCCAAAGTAGTGATGAATGTGACATGCTTGCAGTAACCTGTCCAAGTGCTAATTTCATTGGTGTGACAACCTTCTTATGTTATTTCTCTAATCCAAATTCTCAACTCATAATTGTTAGAGATAATGCCTAATTAATGTCAATACTAGAGTTTAGGGATTGGATTTGGTTTGTTGGAGGATGTTGAGAGATTCTCTCAACCTCTCCCTCAAAGAGTGGAATAAGTTGGATCTCACAACACTTATTTAAGTGTGATGCATCTTTGTTCATTGTGAGCAATACAATCAATGTTTTTATGTATTTTGTGTGTGGCTAATTCTTCCAATTTTACAATTTGGTATCAGAGCACAGGTGAGCCTGCTACGAGAACAAGGATCCTTCCATCTACCTCGCTAGGGATCTGTCCTCAAATAATTCTGTCAAAATCTATCACAGGAGGTCGAAACTGTTGGATGTGATCACAACTGTTGAAGAGTTTGAGAGGGGCACATGAGAGAGTTGTCAGCCGCATTGAAGGATTGTTGCACTCATGAGATCATTGATTCTATTGCCAAATCCATGGAAAGGAGATGTCGGTTAACTGAACGCAAAGCCGCTCACTGAAATTTATGCAATAGTAGTCATCTGCACGAACGTTAGACTGCCTGTTGAATCACGTACAAGGAAATTATGTTAGAGCAAGAGGAGGATCTTAAAGATATGGAGGACATAAATGACATGGATGAGAAACTCATAGCAGAGAGAAAAGAGTACTCCATTGCAGAAGAGGATGAGATTGAGGGAGTAACCATGTGCATGCAGAATCCATCACTGTGCATGGACAATTTGCCCAAATTCAATAGTCTCCTACTGTATAAAAAAGAAGCCATCGAATCAAAGAGAAGAAGTCAAGAAGAGCCACCAAATAAATTGTATGAACAACAGTGAGTAGCCGCAAAGGGTGAAATCTGTCGATGGGTGAAGATTCATTGCCACTGCATTGTCTACCGAAATTCAAAGACTGTAGTCCCTATACATCAGTGAAAATTTTGATCCACAATGTCATTATTTTTCGTCTTTCAAATATTTCTTGAATAAACTCTCCATGTGTGCAGAAGGGTATTTGAGCATGGGATTGATGGCATGTGTAATAATTTACATATGTGGACAGTTTCATGAACTCAAGTTCTCGCATCAGCTTCTGTTGGGTTTGTCATCCGCTTGATGAAGTGGCACACATGGCCTCCACAATCCCAGTTGCCTCAGACATGTTGTATTTCATTTATAAGTTCTTATTATATTTCTTTTAGTGTTTGTTGTTTCTGCAGTGGCAGGGTGAATGTAATCATAGATGGAAGCTATAAATCTGTGCTTGAAATTCATTGTTTTATGGAGTGGTGTCTTTAAATTTTTTTATGTAAGTGTTTATGTAAAATAGGAACTCTTGTATCTTGATATAAGTTCGCATCCATGGTTTCAAGAACAATTGTTCTTATGATTGGAAGTCACCTTGTATAAGTGAATTTTGAAGACATTTCATACCTAGACTGCCTTTCTACAAACTGGTGGATAGACGAAAGATAAATATCTCATAGATGGAGGTATGTCCATAGGATGATTCATTACTTGATAGATTTTCTCATGGAAGCCCCCGTGAGCCGAGTTTGCCAATATTGTCTATTGTGCAAGTGCAAGAATGATGATCTGAAACATTTATACATTAAAAGAGTTGAAAGGAAATCTCGAAGAAGAGGAAGAGAAAGATCGCAATCCAAAGGCGTCAAAGTGGGTGTATGTGTTGATGAGGATCATGCCAGACGAAGTGTTGTAACATTTTCTGTTATGTGAAGTTTTGTAAGGTAGGAATTAATGGGGGTGTTAGAGATAATTCCTAATTAATGCCACTACTAGAGTTTAGGGATTGGATTTGGTTTGCTGGAGGATGTTGAGAGATTCTCTCAACCTCTTCCTCAAAGAGTGGAATAAGTTGGATCTCACAACACTTATTTAAGTGTGATGTATCTTTGTTCATTGTGTGCAATACAATCAATGTTTGTCTGTATTCTGTGTGTGCCTAATTCTTCCAATTTTACAATTACAATAAACCCTATCTTCCAATTTAGAAGCAATATATATATTTCTTTTTTTGATGGCCATACCCAATCCAAAACCCTTTATTGGAAATCCAAATGATAGCGTATCTTTAGGCATTCACACACACAAAAAAAACCTTTAAAAACCCTTAAAACGTTAAATCATGATATTTTAAAAAACAATTGTTCCTTAAAATGTTAAATAAATGGTTTTTTTAATAAAATCCATTGATATTGCTTCCCATTTCCATTCTAGTATAGGGAAAGGCTGCAATAAACCTGCTCGATGTTGATGTTCCTCTTTTACCTGTTGACATTTTAAACACATTGACAAATAATCAATTGTATCAGTTTTCATATTAGGCCAATAAAATTGTTTTCTTAGTGTTGAAATCATTTTTTGATATCGAGGATGGCTTAAATAAAGATTTTTATGGATTTCATTAAAGATTATCAATTTTAAATCCATTGAATTTGGTATGTAAATTATGTTTTTATACTTCATAATTTCCTTTTGGTCGATTTTGAAGTCTGTCATGTTTGTTTCTTCTTCATCTTTCAATAGTTTTTCTTTTATTTTTACATTCTCTTTGTCCTGCACATATGATTTTGTCTTGGAGATCATTGTCAAATTTTCTCACAATTATTTTGTAAACACCACCTCTCCTTTTACTAAGTGCATCTACAACTTTGGTTTCCTTACCCTTAATATGTTTTATTTCAAAATCAAATTTGCTTAAAAATGAAAACCACCTTGCTTGTGGTGCATTTGATCCTTGCTAATTCAATTACGCCACTATTTTCTGCTGAAATCAGAAATTTCCTTCCTATTATGGAATGATGCCATAATTTTAACTTACAAATATGAGAAGCTAACTCTAAGTCATGTGTTACATAGTTCCTATCATCATCGTTTAACTTTCTCGATTCATAAGTTGTAACGCCCCTCATACTATAAACATGAATAATGGATCATAACAAATTATAATAATTGTCAAATAACACAAAGTAAAATTTTTGTTCTACTTGGTGACAATTCACATACATTCTACGCAACCACTATCAACATCAACAATTATTAAGTTAATTAAATACACAATTACAATTAACTAATTGTGTGCTGAGTTTTGCCCACTAACCTTACATACCTAGTTAAGAATCTTCACAGTAATAAAATTATACTCTCCAACTTCATATCTATAAACATAAAATGTAACAATCCTTGGAAGGAAACACCTTCAATATAATCATGAATGAGCTATATAAATCATTCAATTATTTCATATTCCTAACTTTTCAACAATCAAATTTTTCCTCTGACCTACGAGTTGAGCATTGCCACGATACTGAACACGTTAATTTAATTTATTTTTCAATACTAAATAAAATAATTTATAGACCATTTATCTTCTTAAATATTTTTATAATTTATCCAACAATCAATAAATCCTTATTATAAGCTATTAACATTAATCAACAATAATTTACTCATTAATCATCATTGTACAAACCTTACGCCAATTCTTTGAGATATTGATTTTAATCGAGTTTATTTATTCTATTTTGTTTTATTCTATCTCATTAAAATAAATTTGCCCATTTATTAAGTTCACATCATTGCCTTATAATATCTCAAGTAGGGACTGTAACATCCCGCTCTGGTGCGCTGAGAAAACTTATTCTTTTAGGACACTTGCTCACAAGTGATTTGGACTGTTATGATATTAAACCTCTTGTCCTTGATTATGATGCGTTATGATTGATCACATGATGTTTACTGCATTGACATAGACAGGTGATATTGACTCAATTTTATTGAGTGTGCAGGGTTTTTGGACCTTGAGGATGCAGAGGCATCGATGGAACCCCTTGGACTCTGGATTGAGTCAGGGAGTGTGCTATTTGGGTTGATTTATTTACTATGATATTTCGTTGATTTGATCATATGATGTGGACATGTTCTGAAATGATTGTTGATGATGCAGGCTGACGATAACTTTCCAACCAAACTCACATATCGAGTAAAGGGACCACACACGATTACCAGATAGGTTGAGGGAGAGGTGTGGACAACAGCCCTGCCACAGCCTACTAGCACTCCCGCCGTGGCTCGAACTATAGGTTAACGATTACCTAGTTTGAGAGGATCCACGATGCCATGAGGGAATACTGCGACAGTCGCTCACGATGACTCTAAGGGGCGCGCAATAAGGTGGGGGCCTTATTCCTTAGAAGCCCTTAGTGTCCCACAAGTTCACCTAGTGGAGTGTTGACTCCAGGGGTTATTGATGTCTACCAATCAGTCAAGTTGGCGAGTGGCACCCCTGGAGAATGTGGTGCATCCTGAAGGGCACGTCATGCAGAAGAGACAAATGAGGCAAGTGGCACCCTTGGAGCACGTGGTGCGTCCTGAAGGGCACGTCGCATTGATATTCGTAATGAACAAACCTAAATGGCCCTAAAACTTTTAACACATCAAGAAATTCTTAAAACAACTTCCCTAAATAATTGTAACCCAGTTCAGAATCTAAGTCCTAAGTCTAAAACTTCACTAGGGTAAAATTTTGTCTAACCTTAAGAAAAGACCCTATAAAAATAAAAATAAAAATTTAAAAACAAAAAAACCACTTAAGTAATAAATTTAGTCTTCATAAAATATTTGGGGTAAAATGAAGAAAGCAAGAATTTAATAAAAATCAACGGAGTTAAAAAAAAATGGTGTAATGAACCGCCTCGTTACGACAACCATTCTAGTGACAGGTGCAATTTTTTTTTTCTTTAAGTGTGTGCGCGCGTGTAGAAGTAACAACACACCTAACTGTACGACACCATGGACAACCAACAAGACGCAACCATGATAAGGCAAAACTGAAGGCACACAACGAGTAACCGCAACAATACGACCATAGGCACAAGGCACGCAACATAACAATAAGACATTCTGGGGGCGCACAGTAAGAACACAAAGGGAAGAGTCCAAGGTGTTAGGGTTACTATTTCTCTGTCAGGTGTGTCGAAAGAGTGGAAACCTTTCCTTTAAAGGGCCCGAGACTCTTTATACGGCACTGGATTCTTTATTCAGAAAACTCACACACACTGACATAAACACTAAGGCTACAAGGAGGGGTATGTACCCCGCCCGACATAAGCAGACTACACGGCTAACTAGTTGCAATCAAGTACGACATAAACAGGAAGAACGGTTACGCCCCTTACGGAAGGTGCGTGACAAGGACTCTGACAATGAACACCCCAGTTCCACATAAATCCAGACTCACAACCCTCATTTACTAACTCTGAGTAATTTAACGCATATAAATCCGGGGCATTCCACTAAGTAAGTCCTATCAATGTCAAGAGACTACACGAA
>JASDQU010109695.1:26319-37440 GCA_032191745.1 Picea mariana | reverse complement strand
ACATCACAATTAGATAACCATATCATCTCCTTTCTGATTACAATAGCATTGGAATAAATAATGGTCATACGCTTCAACTCTAATCTTGCCATCTTGTTTATAAGGTAAGAAAACACAATTTCCTATTTCAACAATACATTACAATTGCGAATCTATAAACAATATTTCCCTGACAATGGTATGCCATAACATTTTTCCTTCACCTAAAGCAATAAAATTATCATCATAATTGAATACTCCATAAACCATCATAATTACAAATGACAAGATATAGCAATTACAATAATTAAATGAGCTTATTTAAATAACAATATTAAAAACAAAAGGAATCCCTATATAAAGATACTTAAAATGTCAACTGAATTAACAACATTTAAAGGGACACAAGTAACATCATAACTAATAACATCAGGTATACCAATAATTGACCATACCATCACATATTTTAAAAAGGGCAACATGTAAAATATCCATATTAAAATGTCAATCATTAAGAGGACCATATTGGGAATTGACAACCTATCACCATTGCCAAAGACAATGATCAAGACAACCATAATTTAAGATGTACACAAATAAAGTTTTCATCAGAATTGGGGGTGACATCCATTTGTAACTATCTAATGTACATCATATTAAAAGGGCAAGTTACAATGACAACATTTTAATGACAAATGGAATAGAGGAAAAACAGTTGCAATTGGTTAATTAAAACAGAGGCAAAACAACTATGACCACAAATTTTCCCCAACGATTTTAATATTGCTTTCCTGAATATCATTTATATTGCCATTTCATTTACAAAGTCATAATCATAGATCTGTGCAAGGTGGTACTGTAACCTTTCGTTTAACGTTGAATTACATTTTCTTAAAGTTAGATTGCAATCTTGACCCTAACTACGCTTAATATAAACTTTACATCCTTAAGGTTTATACATCATTATATACTTTATATCTTACATCAATATAAACTTGACACACTTAATTAAAATGACCAGGACCTTGCAGGTTATTTGTTATAAAAAAAAAGGGAAACTACACTAGCCTTCGCCTACATAATCATAACCATACCCTTATATTCCAATTACATTTCGATTACAAGGACAATGGTATTACACTTTTTACTTATTTGCACAATGAAACTATACTAACATTACATAACTTAATCATATCTACAATTATACTCTAAATGCATGTCCATAAAAGGGATAATGGCTTCACAGGTTAAGTAGCGGGCCCTACAGTTTAGCGAGAAGGGCGATTGGACAGAAGTCCCACCAGGACGCAGAACAAGGGAATATACACAGAACCACATGGACAACGAATTTAGCAAGGCAACCGGGAAGAAACGCCCCTCTGGCCATCGAATCAGATATAAAAACAATCATGACAACAGTGAAGTAAACATAATTCTGGTGGGCGCAGAAAAAGGGAATTACACCAAGGAATGTAACAGCGACTTGCCAAAAGCAAAAGCAATTGTACAGAACACGCCATCAATAATCAACGCAGTCAAGGGATTGTTATTAATGCGTAGGAATGGTCGTTTTAAAATGCTGTCAGAGGTTAAACAACGCCAGTGATTGAGGCGCAGTGGTATGATAACCCCGCAAAGGTGTAAAACGATTTAAAGCAAGAATTTACGCAGGGATTCTGGTAACCCATAACCCAGCGACACAACACAGTGAAATTGCAGCACGAATGAATAACAACAACCAACGATTTGTATAGGAACGACATCAATACCCTCTGCGAAATCCAGCCACACCCAAAAAACACAGTGCCAACAGTTTTGCAGGAATGCAGGAATGGAAACACAGGAATGCCAGACATTGAAGGGATAGATCATCGTTCCCTCAGCAAAATTCAGAAAAAATAAAAATGCGCTGCCAATCGATTAAACCGATACGCGAAAAATGAAAAAAAAAGGGAAAGGCCCACGAATTTAGAACCTTCTGGTTCGATGAACAACAGCAAAATGACATTTTCAATAACCAATGCGATTCAATAACCCAATGACATTTTCAATAACCAATGTGATTCTTGAATTCAACTAAATCCGAGTGCAATAAATTTTCAATAACCAAATGACATTCCTAACTATGATCTTCGATTAGATTTATAGTTTCGTAAGGAAGTTATACATTCGACTATAGGAATTAAAAGTGGCATCCTTCACATGTACCAGTCTGGTTCCAAGGGTTGAATTTTATTGACAGCGAACCAAGCAATTCAACTTCTAGATAGGAATTTAAAATGATTCTAATACAATAGTTCAATCTAGATTAACAAGACTTTCAAGTATACCCACAAAATTGATTCATAAATACCGCAAGATTGTAGCAATTCGCACAGTCCAGAAATTCAGCAGAAATGATTTTATGTATTCTAGAATTACAGTACACAAATTAACACAGAGGTATTAAAACCAGTGAACCAACAAGACTAAACATCGATTAAAACTCAATATTTTTCAACCCAAAACGCATGCAGAATTAAATCAATCGTAAATCATACAACATTTTATCATTCAATCAACAAACGTACCGTTGCCCTTTTCCGTTTTCGCATGACGACCGCGCTCCCAAGCCGCTCCCGCTTGCTAACCGCAGAAAGCTCACCGGTACCTCCCAGCCAAACACTAGGGGTACTCTGCTTCCCCCTTAGCCCCCCGAGCCGCAAAGGGGCCACACAAGAACCAGAGATAGACTAGCTTCTCAGCTCACCTCCATGGCTGAGCTACCACTCCAACACAGCTGAGATAACCCAACTCCTCACAAGCAATCCGTCAAGCCACAATTCGGCAGCGTAACGTTACAGTAACCGTTCATCCCCTCTTCCTTATTTTCCCCTTCTTTTATAGAAATTTGAGACCCACCTACTTTTCTGAATCATTATTTAATTAATTTTTAATGACAAACCTCAGAACATTCTCTACCGTCCAAGTGTCACTCATCCCTATGGTTCTCCAAAAATTAATTTCTTTTTAATAATTAAAAGACTCAATTCCCTCACTCCCCTAAAAATCGCTCCTTAAATTACTCCTAGGGTTCCTAGATCCCCTCTCATGCTTTTAATAACTTTCCTAAAACGAAGTTGTTGATTTTTAGTAACTCCTAAATGTTGATTCCTTTTTTCTTTTTACCCTATGTCCCCTACTTTCCATTATTAAGTTTCATTTATCTCTAGTTTCTTTAATTCTATTATTTAATTCTCTCTTGTTATTTTTATTTTTAAACCCAAAAGATAAATGCGGTTTTTAATCTTTTGAATATATTTTTAAATTCCTAGCTTTTATACTCCCACACTTTAATGAATTTTATTTCTTCTTTATCATTTAAAAGCCATGAGTTTCACTTAATTTATTTCCCTCATTACTTTACCCCCTTTACTTTTAAGAAGACTTTAATTAACACCTAGGAGGGTTTTAGTTTACGCCCTAGGTTTATTTTTGTAGGATCTTTTCTTAGGGCTTGTCAAATTTATCTTAGAGGTGTTTTGATTTAGGTTTTGATTTGAACAGGGCGACAATTTAATTAGGGGAGTCATTTTAAGAATTTTATCAAGCGTTAAGGTCTTAGGGTCATCTAGGTTGTCTCATCATCATCATCCATGCGACGTTCCCTTCAGGACGCACTACGTGCTCCAAGGGTGCCACTCGCCTCGTTTGCTTCTGTTGCGCGATGTGCCCTTCAGGAGGCACCACGTGCTCCAAGGGTGCCACTCGCTAACTTGTATTTCTTTGCGCGACGTGCCCTTCCGGATGCACCACGTGCTCCAAGGGTGCCACTCGCTAACTTGTATTTCTTTGTGCGACGTGCCCTTCAGGATGCACCACGTGCTCCAAGGGTGCCACTCGCTGACTTATCGGATTGGTAGACATCTATAACCCATGTAGTCAACACTCCACCAGGTGAACTTGTGGGAGACTAAGGGCTCTAAGGAATAAGGCCCTTGCCTTATTGCACGCCCCTTAGAATCATCATGAGCGACTGTCGAAGTCTGCCCTCACGGCATCGTCGATCCTCTCGAACTAGGTAATCATTAACCTACAATTCGAGCCATGGCGGGAGTGCTAGTAGGCTGTGGCAGAGCTGATGTCCACACCTCTCCCTCAATCTCTCTGGAACTCATGTGTGGCCCCTTTACTCCATATGTGAGTCTGGTCGGTAAGTTATCGTCAGCCTGCATCATCAACCATCATGTCAGAACATGTCAATAACATATCATCAAATCAATAAATATCATGGTAAATAAATCAACTCAATATCACACTCCCTGACTCAATCCGAAGTCCAAGGGTTTCGTCGATGCCTCGACATCCTCCAGGTCAAAAACCCTGCACACTCAAATAAACTGATTCAATAGCACCTGTATACAACAATAGTAAAACATCTTGTCATCAATCATAACGCATCATCATCAAGGTTAAGTGGTTCATCATCATAAAAATCCAGATCACTTGCGAGCAAGTGTCCTCAAAGAATAAGTTTTGTCAGTGGGCTAGAGTGGGATGTTACATACACCCCTTCTTGGTCTAAAGTTCGTTCTGAAGTTTCTCAGTATAAATGCCAAAATAATTGTACCACAATATCATAAGTACCACAGTATCATAAGTCTATCTATCAAACAAAAATGGAAACTGCTGGTGCATATCATATGCGTCCTCCCAGGTCGCCGAGTGCGGACTATAACTGTCCCACTGGACCTTGACCTAATCTACTGTTTGACGTCATAACTGTCGAACGCGATGATCTAAAATGCAGATTGGCTCAGCTGTGAGCACTCCCTCATCTGATACCTGCAAGGAACTCATGTCAATCCCGTGTGTAGGATCACTAATATAATGTCTCAAAACTGATACATGAAAAACATCATGCATACGCCTCAAAGAATTAGGCAAGGCTAGTTGATAGGCCACGGGCCCCTTTCTCTCGACAATCTCGAAAGGTCCCATGAACCTAGGAGAGATTTTATCTCCCTTTCCAAACTTGATCAAACTCTTATGCGGTTTAACCTGCAAGAAGACTCGATCTCCGAACTCGTAACTACGGTCGACTCGGTGCGCATCGGCATAACTCTTCTGTCGATCCTGTGCTTCTTTTATCCTTTGTCTTATGGTTTGCATTTGCTCTTCCATTTCTTGGATCGCTTCTGGTCCCACCAGGACTCTATCCTCAAGCCGATCCCAACTCAAGGGCGTCCGACATGGTCGCCCATAAATAAACCCAAAAGTCGCCATCTTAATGGTGCTCTGGTAACTGTTGTTGTAAGCGAACTCTACGAGAGGCAAGAATTCCTCCCAACTCTTTTGTTGGTCCATCACGTACATGTGCAACATGTCTTCCAAGGTTTGGTTCATACGTTCTATCTATCCGTCAGTCTCTGGGTGATATGCAGTACTAAAATTAAGTTGAGTTCCCAAGGCCTCTTGGAAACTCGTCCAAAATCGTCCTGTAAAAACCGATCCTCGATCGGATATAATATTCTTACGCACGCCATGCAGCCTCACAATCTCACTGATGAAAACTCTCGCTATGTCAGGTGCCTGATACATCGTACGCACCGAAATAAAGTGAGAACTCTTTGTCAGAGTGTCTACTACTACAAAAATCGAGTCATGTCTCCTTGTCGTCAGTGGCAATCCAAAAATAAAATCCATCGAAATGACTTCCCATTTCGATTCTGGAATGGCATGTGGTTGAAGTAATCCTGTTGGGTGTCTATGTTCAGCCTTTACCTGCTAACACTCGAGACATATAGCCACAAAGTTGACTATGTCGGCCTTCATTCCTTTCCAGAAGAATAAGGGCTTAAGGTCTACCCTCATCTTCGTGACTCCCGGGTGAGCCATGTAAACTGCTCTATGAGCCTTGCTCAGGATCAACATGCTCAACTCGTCGTTTGGCAGTACGTAAATCCAACCTCTAAACCTCAATAAACCATCGCTATCAAAAGAATATCCCTCAAATCGTGGTACCATCATAGTGTTTTGTCCGATAAAATCCTCGACTTCTTTTTACCAGTCATCGTCACGCTGTAAAGTGAGAATCTTCTCACGTAGATTCGTTTGAAGAGGAAACACCGAAAAGATGTGTGGCCTCCAACTCAAAGAATCTACCAATCAGTTCACTGTTCCCTTTATGTAAGTAATCTCGAAGTCGTACTCGCTAAGCAATTCCGACCAACGTCGTTGTCACGCGTTCAGGTCACTTTGCGTAAAAATGTGTTGTAATCCACAATGATCAGTATTTAATTCAAATTTTCATCCAACAAGGTAATTTCTCCAAACCTTCAAGGCATAAACTATGGATAATAACTCCAAATCATGCGTCGCGTAGTTCTCCTCATGCCTTCTCAGTTTTCTCAAAATGTAAGCAATCACTCGTCCATCTTGCATCAAGACTCTGCCTAACCCTTCCTTGGATGCATCAGTACATACCAAGAAGTCTGCGTCCATGTCAGGGACCTTTAGTATCGGCGTTGTTGTTAACAACTCTTTAAGCCTCTGAAACGCTTCCGTGCATTTCTCCGTCCCAACAAACTTCTTGTTTTTCTTCTGCAATTCCGTGATCGAATTTTCCATCCTTGAAAATCCTTCGACAAACTGTCGATAGTATCCTACTAAACCCATAAAACTACACACTTCTGTGACATTCGTCGGCGCAGGCCATTCCATAATAGCCTCAACCTTGGCTGAATCCACGGTGATACCTTCGCCGGAGATGACATGCCCTAAGTAGTGAATCCTGGATTGATAAAAAGAGCATTTGGACAGCTTCCCATATAATTTGTGTTCTCGTAAACATTGTAGTACCAAGCGCAAGTGCTCGTCATGATCCTCCATCGTCCGATATTAGATCAGAATATCGTCAATGAATACTTGGACGAACTTGTCCAAGTACTCGCAGAACACCCCATTCATCAAGCTCATAAATACCCCTGGGGCGTTTGTCTGTCCAAACGGTAAAACAGTAAATTTGTAATGTCCAAATCTTGTCTTAAAAGCGGTCTTAGGGACGTCATCCTCCTTGATCCGTAACTGGTGATACCCTGATCGCAAATTGATCTTAGAGAACACCGTCGCACCCTTCATTTGATCAAACAGGTCGTCAATTCTTGGTAAGGGGTATTGATTCTTGATCGTAGCCTTGTTCAGTTGACGATAGTCAATGCAAAGCCTCCACGATCCGTCCTTCTTCCGAATGAAAATAACGGGTGCACCCCACGGTGACACACTAGGACGTATCAGTCCCAGGTCCAGCAACTCCTTCAGTTGCATTTTTAACTCTTGCAGCTCTGGGGTCGACATCCGATAAGGCATTCTCTCTATCGGTTCAGTCCCCGGTTTCAGGTCTATAGTAAACTCCAATTCTCTTTCTGGCGGCATCCCAGGAAACTCCTCTGGAAATACGTCCGCAAACTCCTTCACCACCGGAAGGTGTTCTAGACCTTCTGCTACTCCCTTTTCGTTTAGTGCAAGGATCGCATAAAGCTTGCACCCATTGCGCATACTCTTCAGTAACTGTAAGGAAGCGATGAACCTCAGGGATACTCCTTGGTTTCATCCTACAATCACCCGTCTCTATCCTTCATCATCCACCAAGCTCAACTGTTTCGTCTTACAGTTCATTATCGCCTCATGCGATTCCAACCAATCTATGCCGATCACGACGTCATAAGATCCTAAGATCGTGACGTACAAGTTGACCCTCGTGACAAATTCTCCCAGGTTAAGGGCACAACCCGTAACCTTTCCTCCGACCTTCTGTTTGGCTCCCGAAGCCATCTCCATGAAGCTAAACCTGTCCTGTTCGACTGCCTTGACCTTAATCCTTTTTAGCGCTGCACCAGAAATGAAACTCTCAGTAGCTCCTGGGTCTATCAAAATACTAAGGGTCTGGTCAGCGACAGTAACTGTCGTCTCAAGCACAGTCGACTGGTGCTCTGCCTGACGGTTATTCACCGCTGCATGAATCCGATGGGATTTGCCCATATCTTCCACTGTAGTAGGTCCGGCTGATCCGGATGCCCTGGTCCTCTCCACAGGACAGTCGCACTGGTAGTGTGGCTCCCCACACATCCAACACCCCTTCTTCGGCCCAGTAGTCCTGGTACCCGAAGTAGAAGATGACTGCCCACCGGCCTGAAACCATGGTCTGTTCTGCTGAACAGGCCTAAACTGCTGCTGCTGCGGGTGACGCTGCTGCTGCTACTATGGTCCTCGGTAAGGTGTCCGCTACTGAGGTGGCGGTCATCGTGGGGTCGTAAAAGTGGATCCCCTCTGAAAGCCACGATACCCCGGCGTGTGTCTCGCTGGTGTCTGCTGCTGCGGCGTACCAGATGAACCCTGCCCTGCAGGTCTCACTGGAGTCTTGGTCTGACCCCCACTGATAAGCTCCTCCTCTACTATGAGGGTCTTTTGGACAGCGTCATGCAAGGTTTGAGGCATCAAGATCCTAACCTTCGCACGCAGGTTGTCGTTAAGGCCAAACACGAACCTGTTGACCTTGAGCTTCTCAGTGTTCAGGTGTGGAGCATACCGGAGCAGCTCCATAAAACGTGCCTCGTACTTGGGCATTGTACGACCTCCCTGTCGTAAGATGTTGAATAAATTGAGCTGACGCTCAATGAATTCCTCAGAAAGATACCTCTCTCGGAACCGTTCCTCAAACAGTTCCCATGACACATCTTCAATGGCCATGTTTAGCTACGGCAAGAGCGTCTTCCACCATAGAAGAGCGCTCCCCTTCAGTTGAAAGACCGCCATGAGGACCTTCATGTTGGAGGTATAATCACGAAGTGAAAATCACATCGCCATATTCTCCAACCATGCCTCGGTGGCTGCGTCATCCGGGGCACCAAAGAACTCGGGAAATTTGACCTTCTCGAGTTCACAGTGAATGCTACCAGTAACGGCCGGTGCGCACGGTGGAACCTCAGCAGGTGCCATCACCCTGGCCTCATCTCTGTCCAATCTGCTGATCAGTGCCTCAGACATGCACTGGAAAAATCTCATCATCCCCACAACATCGGCAACTGCGATCTGCTCCTATCTAAGGACCTGTTCGCCTCCCTGGGGGTTAGACCCCTCAGGGGTGGTTGCTGCTGGAGGCGTCACGCCTCCTCCCCTAGCACCCCGTCTTCTGCCTCCGCGGCATCCTCTAACCATGATTACCTGCACACACATAGTCAACTCAATCAGTAATAGAATAATCAAATAGGCACACAACGAGTAACCGCAACAATACGACCATAGGCACAAGGCACGCAACACAACAATAAGACATTCTGGGGGCGCACAGTAAGAACACAGAGGGAAGAGTCCAACGTGTTAGGGTTACTATTTCTCTGTCAGGTGTGTCGCAAGAGTGGAAACCCTGCCTTTAAAGGGCCCGAGACTCTTGATATGGTACTGGATTCTTTATACAGAAAACTCACACACATCGACATAAACACTAAGGCTACAAGGAGGGGTCTGTACCCTGCCCGACATAAGCAGACTGCGTGGCTAACTGGTTGCAATCAAGTACGACATTAACAAGAATAATGGTTACGCCCCTTACGGAAGGCGCGTGACAAGGACTCTGACAACGAACACCCCAGTTCCACATAAATCTAGACTCACAACCCTCATTTACTAACTCCGAGTAATTTAACGCATATAAATCCGGGGCATTCCACTAAGTAAGTCCTATCAATGTCAAGAGACTACACGAACATCACAATTAGATAACCATATCATCTCCTTTCTGATTACAATAGCATTGGAATAAATAATGGTCATACGCTTCAACTCTAATCTTGCCATCTTGTTTATAAGGTAAGAAAACACAATTTCTTATTTCAACAATACATTACAATTGCGAATCTATAAACAATATTTCCCTGACATTGGTATGCCATAACATTTTTCCTTCACCTAAAGCAATAAAATTATCATCATAATTGAATACTCCATAAACCATCATAATTACAAATGACAAGATATAGCAATTACAATAATTAAATGAGCTTATTTAAATAACAATATTAACATCAAGTAACATCATAACTAATAACATCAGGTATACCAATAATTGACCATACCATCACATATTTTAAAAAGGGCAACATGTAAAATATCCATATTAAAATTTCAATCATTAAGAGGACCATATTGGGAATTGACAACCTATCACCATTGCCAAAGACAATGATGAAGACAACCATAATTTAAGATGTCCACAAATAAATTTTTCATCAGAATTGGGGGTGACATCCATTTGTAACTATCTAATGTACATCATATTAAAAGGGCAAGTTACAATGACAACATTTTAATGACAAATGGAATAGAGGAAAAACAGTTGCAATTGGTTAATTAAAACAGAGGCAAAACAACTATGACCACAAATTTTCCCCAAYGATTTTAATATTGCTTTCCTGAATATCATTTATATTKCCATTTCATTTACAAAKTYATAATCATAGATCTGTGCAAGGTGGTACTGTAACCTTTCGTTTAACGTTGAATTACATTTTCTTAAAGTTAGATTGCAATCTTGACCCTAACTACGCTTAATATAAACTTTACATCCTTAAGGTTTATACATCATTATATACTTTATATCTTACATCAATATAAACTTGACACATTTAATTAAAATGACCAGAACCTTGCAGGTTACTTGTTATCAAAAAAAAGGGAAACTACACTAGCCTTCGCCTACATAATCATAACCATACCCTTATATTCCAATTACATTTCGATTACAAGGACAATGGTCTTGAACTTTTTGCTTATTTGCACAATGAAACTATACTAACATTACATAACTTAATCATATCCACACTTATACTCTAAATGCATGTCCATAAAAGGGATAATGGCCTCACAGGTTAAGTAACGGGCCCTACAGTTTAGCGAGAAGGGCGATTGGAGAGAAGTCCCACCAGGGCGCAGAACAAGGGAATATACACAGAACCACATGGACAAGGAATTTAGCAGGGCAACCGGGCAGAAATGCCCCTCTGGCCATCGACTCGGATATAAAAACAATCATGACAACAGCGAAGTAAACATAATTTTGGTGGGCGCAGAAAAAGGGAATTACACCAAGGAATGTAACAACGACTT